>CAWVNO010002378.1:127500-256292 GCA_963930645.1 Salticus scenicus
CTTCTTCTGATGCACTTTCAATTGATTTTCTCATAGTGCCAATATATGGAACATTCCAATATTTATCATCGGGATAACACGGCTGATAATTTCTAAAATATCTCATGCATATCGACATTTTTTTATTGTCGAAAAAAACATATAATGGTTGATTGTTTTGCTTTATATACCAACCTTTTCTAACAAATTCTGTAAGTTTTATAAACTTACGTTCTAATAGAGTCCATGCAGAAGGGTTTGATGTTAAATCCTCCATTTCAGGCATTTTGACAAGCGTATTTATCTTATCAGAAAACTCAAAATATTTTTTGAATATGTTGAATTTCACATCGAAAGGAAGGTTTAAAAATGGAAAACTCATATTTACTTTTTGGATACAAGACAAAGTGAAATACTCCCTTTTATATTGGCGAAAAGCAAGAAATAAAAAAAACGGATCATGTTAATCTATTATGTCACCTGTTTTTTGTACACAAAATAATTGTTTATTTTAAATATGGCCGTCACATTTTTTATCTTTTAAAACTGTTTTGTCATGAGATATAAATTAAGCAATTTTTTTTCTTGAAACATATAATAGTAAATAAGAGCAATTTCATTTTTACCAAGAAAAAAATTTGAAAAAATAGTTCTATAGACTAGTTAAAATATTTTTTGATTTTAATATTTTTTTAGTCATACATTTTAACTTTAAAAATTATTTTTAATGATTATCATAATTAACATTTCATTTAAGGATATTGACAAAATATAAAAGATTAACAAAATAAACGTTTTTGTAAAAAAACAAACAATCAAAAAGAAGTTTATTTAAATAAAATATATAGTATTTGAATTTTAATATTTAGTTAAATAGCGAAATTTCAATTTTCAAATTTTGAAAAAATGAAATCCGCTAAAATTCAAATTATATTTTTTTGTAAAATAGCATTTGACATTTTGTTAAATAACGAAATTTCAAATTTCAAGTTTTGAATCCACTAAAATTCAAATTATATTTCTTTCTATATCGAAGCTATTTTACAAAAAAAATATTTGAATTTTAACATTTATTTAAATAACGAAATTTAAGAATAAAATTCAAATTATATTTTTTTATGTCCAAGTTATTTTACAAAAGTAACATTTAAAATGAAATTTCGTTATTTAATTCAAATTATATCACCAAACTATTTTACAAAAATAGCATTTGACGCACCACAGATAAAGTGACGTAATCGAGTTGTATATAAACCCACTCGCCATTTCATTCTTTCTCATTGCTTTTCAATATGGAGTTTCCGTTTCTTGATCTACCAGATTTAGTTCAAACGAAAATAATGAAATACTATTTGAGTCCATTATTTAAATTAAAAAAATTAATGAAGATAAATGAATTATCACCAATTTTAGAACAAAAAAGTTCCTGGATGAATCCTACAGATGAACTATTTGCTTTATTGGATTACCTTTCATCTCTATCGACTGGATTTTATTTACCAATTGTTGATAAATACCCACTCAAAAACAGTTTTTATATAAATATCGAAGATGAAAATATAAAATTCTATCATATTGGAGGACCATTTTTCGCATTGAAGAGGAGAGCTATTAAAAAACCCCTAGTGAAAGAAAGTGAACTATCATCTGTTTTGGAATTTCTAAAGGAATTTTCAAGAAAATACGCATATTGTGAAAACCCACCAGAAAAATTAAAATGGTATTTGAAAAAAAATGAAATTGGATGGTGTCATAGATCGTCTATAATAGATTTTAAACTTGTGGAGGGAAGAAAATTTGTGATTACGTTTAGTGAATTGTATTTCTTCCTCCACAAGTTTATTCCATGTGAAATAACTGAAGATTTGAAAGATTATAAATAAGTTTTCCCACACCTGAATTTCATAAGTTATCTGGACCCACACCTATGGTCATCATAAAACATAATCATGTCCACGAATTTATTTAATGACAAAGATTTGCAATTTTATCCCATTAAATTGTATTTTTCTCACAGATCCACGATTAATGTGAAATAATCAGATTTGCATATTTATTTTCATATGCCATCAAATATAAATATTTTTCATATCCTATTTACGTTATTGAAAAAAATATTTGGACAAAGATTTGTCCTTCATTATTTATATATTTTTTATAAATGATTATATTTGTATATAATGCTCTTTTTTAATTAAAATCCTTCATTATTTATATAATTTTTATAAATGATTATATTTGTATATAATACTCTTTTTTTATTAAAATATGTTGTGTATATATATTATATATTTATTTCTTTAATAAAAATGTTCAAAATTAAATGTCTTATTATTTTTTTTAATTTTCAAACAAATCATTTATAGAAATTTCAAATAGAATAAAATTGAATTTGAATTTTAGCGAATTTCATTGAATACCTGCAATTGTATAATTTAATTTCTTAAACAACTTTCAGATATTTAATTATATTTCTGTTTCATCATACAATTCAAAAATTAGAATAATCTTACAGGTAGATTTTTTTGAATAACTGGAGACGTTCCACAGTAAATTCTTCATGGTTTAAAGCATTAATAAAAAATGTTGTAAAAACTAGCCACCTTGAATAAGTCTTTCTGTTATTACTTTTTAATACGACCATGACTATTTCTATCAATCTATCATTTTGCGTTTTTACCAATTTATAATGTTCCATTTCAACCTGCAATTATCCTTGAATTTTAACATTTTATTATGTAGCAAAATTTCAGATTTTAAAATTTCAAAATTGAAATTTAGCTAAATAATTAAATATTAAAATTAAAATTATATTTTATTCTATTTATTCAGAAACTCATTTTGTCTCATAGATTTCAAATTAAAAATATAGATAATATATGTGCTGAAATGCTTGTGGAATTCATTTCCAAAATGACATGTTTAAAACAATACAATGGACGTTATTATTAAAAAATCACTCTTCAATATTCTTAAAAAAGGATTTTATTTAATAGACATGGGACAGGTTTGAACAATACATACAACAAGCAAAATGTTTACAATCTAGAAAAATAATATCCTTGATTTTAACTTAAAAAGATCGTTTCCTTTTTTTTGGTCTGTATAATTATTCTTTATGAGAAAGGTTTAGATAGTTATATGGTATTTTTTCTTTTGTCTTTTCTATGAAATTATATTTCTCTCGAAGATATTTCGCAGGGTCCATTAAGGCTTTTTGGCAATAACATGTATTTGGGAATTCATCAGAAAAAACGCATCTTATACAATCGGTCAAGTGCCATTCTCTACTTTCAGGATTCAGAATTACATTGATTTCTCGTTGTTTTCCCATTTCTCTGACTTTTATTTCAAACTGTATAGCATTCCTTGTAGTTTTGTATTCTTCATACCATTTGAACACGTTTTCTCTATCTGAAACACAACGCTTGTAAAAATCTCGCACATTTTCAATTTGATCAGAATAATTAAATGCTAATAAAGAGCCGCTTAAACGTTCTTCCTTGTGTAATTTTTGGAAATTTTTTGAAAGCATTTCGTCTTCTAAATATTTTTCTGGAGACATCTTAGCGTGGTAGCAAGGACAAGTATCAGGTCCCTCTTTTGCATCGTCCTGAGACCATACACAATTATTTAAGTGCAATTCATCTCTTTTGTTCAAAAGAAATTTCAAGCGACTGTTATAACGACGAGATAATACTTCAAAATGCAAAATATTAACTCGATTATTGCAAATCTTGTACTTTTTTCGCAGAGTATCTAAATAAGTAGTAGTCATGTTGAAATGATTTAGAAACGACAAGTCATATATATATCCACTTTTATCCACCAATAATTTTAAACAAAAAATAAAAAGACAGACTTATTGATTAAACAACTTCTTTTGTTCCGTTAGCTGAAAAAGATCCAACTAATAGTGAAAATTGCCATTTTTATATGTCAGAATTTGAAAAAAACAAAAAAAGGTGGTCGAGTTATATGAAAAAGATCCAACTAAAGTTAAAATAGTCATTTTATATGTCAGAATTTGAAAAAAAAAAAAAAAAAAAAAAAAAAAAAAAAAAAAAAAAAGTTTCAAATTAATCAACGTAAATTTTTTTTAAATTTTAAAATTTTTTTAAAGGGTTTTACTTTATTTTATTTTTATTTTAATATTTTTTTATAAAAAGATATAACTATATAAAAGTGACTTTTATTACAAATAACAATTATTAACGACAAAAATAGATATAAAATTGCAAATGATTTTGATAATCTATCTCAACCATTATCAGATTTTATAATTTTGATATTAAATTGATTGAATTATGTTTTAAAGTTATTATACGGTAAAAAAATAATTATTACCAGCTGCCTCGTAATAATTATTTTTTTACAGTCTCAAAAGAACAAATTATAGATATTTTATTTTTTGTTCTGTAAAAATTCAGCTACTATGGTGACAAAAAATATTGTAACGTCATATAAATTGCCGTGTTCAAAATCTTTAAATTGAAGATTTCTTTAAATTCACTTGACAAGAATATTATGTTATGTTGTAATATATATCGATATCCCAAATTAATTAGATATCGAAAAGAACTGACATATTTTAAATTCAATTAAAGGAATGATGACATATTGTTTAACATTTCGATGGATAAATTTTAAAATTGATAAATGTCGAGATAATAATAATTGATAAATGCCGAGATAATAATTTAATAAATTGTGACATGATTTTATTTTTATTTCTTTATATTCTTTTATCTTTAAAAAGACCTTCAAACTATAAAGAATGTCATGCAATGACACACCTTTTGATAAAATGACGTAATCGAGTTGTATATAAACCCACTCGCCATTTCATTCTTTCTCATTCCTTTTCAATATGGCGTTTGAATTTCTCCATTTGCCTGAGTTAGTTCAAGAGAAAATCATGAAATTGTATTTGCCACCATTTTTTAAATGCCATCAATTAAGGAAAATAAATGAATTATCATCACTATTGAAAAGAAAAAGTTCGTGGCTTCATCCTTCAGATGAACTGTTTGAGTTGCTGGATTTAATTTCATCGCTTTCCTCAGGATTTTATACATCAAGCAATCCACTCAAGGATAGTTTTTACATAAACATTCAAGATGAAACAATAAAGTTTTTCCATATTTCAGGACCTGACAGATTTGGAGTATTAAAATGGTTGGATACCAAGCAACCCATCATGAAAGAAATGAAAATAAATCCTGTTATCGAATTTCTGAACGTATTTTTAAATAGATACTCATTCAGTGAAAATCCATCGGAAATGTTAAAAAGTTATTTGGTGAATAACGAAATAAAATGGTGTCACCGACAATCAATCACAGAATTTAAACTTGTGGAGGGGAAAAAATGTGTCATCACGTTTAGTGAACTGTATTATGGCCTCCACAAGTTTATTCCATGCAATATCACCCAAAATTTACAAGAATCATTAAGATATTGATCCCCTGGACATTTTTCATTTTCAATGGCCAGATATGGAATAATCTATTTACGAGTTTTTAAAGGATCTCAAATATTATCTTTATTTAAAAGAATGTGTCATCATAAAACATAAACAGGAATTTTTAAATGTGAGATTTGCAAATTTATTTATTTTCATATGCCATCAAGTATAAATGTTTTTCATATCCAATTCGTTTATTGAAAAAAATATTTGGTCCAAAGATTTGTAAAAATACTTCATTATTTATTTGGTTTTCATAAATGATTATATTTGTGCTCTTTTTTAATTAAAATTATTATTTATATGGTTTTTATAAATGATTTATGTGTATATAATGTTCTTTTTTAATTAAAAATCTGTTGTGATTTTATATATTTGTTTCTTTAATAAAAACTGTTCAAAATTAAATGTCTTATTATTTTTTTTAATTTTCAAACAAATCGTATATAGAAATTTGAAATAGATAGAATTTGAATTTTAGTGAATTTCATTTTTCAATTTGCTATTTAATTAAAATGCAAATGTTACTTTTTGAAATTAGTTTGGCTGAAATAGAATGTTATCGGATTTTTTTCAAGATTGAAATTTCGCTATTTAATTAAATGTTAAAATTCAAATGTTATTTTTTGAAAATAGCTTGGCTGAAATAGTCAAATTTGATGTTTTCTAATAAAAATATATATTTCAAATTGATTTTCATAGATTTAAAATTTTTCATTTGTATTTTTTAAAAAAATATTTAAAATATTAAAAAAAAATTATAACTAAAATGATCATTTGATAAAAAAGAAAAATCAAAATATAAAAGTTTATATAAACTTTCATCCAAACAAGAAAATATCTCTTAAGACACCAAAACTTTTTTAGAAGATAAAAGGCGAGATCTTAAAATTATTGATGATAAAAAATGGGTCTCAAGATTATTCTAAAGACTTTTAGAAAAAAATATATCATTAAAAATTACAATTATATTATTTGTTATGATTCAAAAAAAAAAGATCAACATAACTACAATTGATTGAATCAGATTTATTTGTCATTTATTTTATTAAACAAGAAATGGAAGGAGTAATTTTAATAATAAAAAAAATCTATCCTGTGAGGTTATTCTAATTTTTGAGTTGTATGATAAAACATAAATATAATTAAATATTTGAAAGTTGTTTAAGAAATTAAATTATAAAATTGCAAATATTCTAGCATTTTCAAAGTGGATAAATGGTGATGACTAATAAATAAATCTTTATCTAAATTAAATAAACGACACCAAAAAAAATAGTCAAATAACAGTTTATTTTGAATTACAACATATTATATATGTCTTTAACAACTTGTCAAATACTTTTTTTAAAAAGCTCTTCTTTTAAATTGGATTACTAACATAAATTGGAGTCATCCCAATCAGTATCATAAAGGTCTAACACCAGTCTTCTTAACATTTCTTGACGTAAAAATTCATGCATTGGGTCATCTTCTTTAATCGTCCAAAGGATTGTAGACAAATCTGTAGCTTGAATTGGTTCATTACAAGATGGGCAGCATACATTTTTTGTCGACAGGATAAAATTTCTAACACATGATAGATGAATGTTATGTTTACACTTCATCAACGTAGATGAATTTGCTGGTGTGGAGCACTGAATGCAATCCATCGTTATGATCTCGGATATTCTTTCGAATCTCTATTTATACTCGACATAGTTAAAAAAAACTATTTATATAATGTCAGCAAAACTGTCGATTTGAACTTTTATTGAATTAAACTGACTATTTTTTTGTGTCGTATATTTAATTAGATAAAAATAAATAAATCTGTCATTGACAGATTTATTTATTTTTTATTAAAATTACTTTTAATATTTATCATTTGACCATTTCTCGTTTAATAAATTAAATGACAAACAAATGAAAAGATTTTGGTTCAATCCTTCTTTTTTGAATCATAACAAATAATATAAATGTAATTTTCAATGATATATTTAAAAAAAAATCTTTAGATCGAGATTTTATATTAACCTTACCCTGTAAATTGTCATTTATAATTTTAAGATCTCGCCTTTTATGTATATCACTTTTATAAATTTTTTGGTAAATCTGGAGCGAGATTTTAGAAAAAATTGTATTCGAAAGATTTTTAGAATTTTTTTTTTATTAATAAATGTATCCATTCTTCAAATAAACATTTCGAATAACTATTTATAAAGCCATCAACAAAAATTTTTTTTCAATTATTGTAAATATTTATTTCTATTTTTCATTTAAAAGATCAAAGGTCTTTTTTATTATGTAAAAATTTAAAGTCTATTCTTACAATTCAACTTCATTAAATATATAGTATATAGCATTTTAGATAATACTGCAATATATTTTATTCTGATAAAAAAAGATCATCGCAAATATTTATTCACCAGATCTGTCAGAGCTAAAAAAAATAAATCCTCTGTCAGAAAATCTTATTAAACAAATAATAAAAATTTCACTCTATAGTCGCGTCAGTGTTTTTGTCCATTTCTTTAAAATTGAAATTTGAAATTTTTTGTAGAAGATTTTATGTTTTTTGTAGAAAATATAAATTTTATGATATATATTTGTCTAAAAAATGATGATTGTCAAAACTATTTTTTAGATATTTTATATTTTTGACACACACACACACACACATATATATATATATATATATATATATATTTGAATAGAAAGTAAGAAAAAGGTGTAAGAGTTTAAGATAAGTGGGCGTGATTAACAAAAAGAAAAAATTAATAAATACAACAACAAATTAAATTATCGAAAAAATATTTGCAAAAATAAAAATAACAATTCATATATATATGTAGAAAAATTGAAATTTTATATGTTTTCGGTTTTGTAAATATTATATGAGATTCACGGGCTCATTTTTTTTAAACTTTATGATTTATTTATATATATATATGTTACAGACAATAGCAATTACATGCGAAACATTGTTTTCTGATTTTGAGAAAACGTCCTATTTTTAAAATTTTACAAGTTTTTGATATTTTTAACATTGTGTGATGGTTTACTACAAAATAAATAGATATTATAAAGTTCTTTCGCGAGACACTGTTCCATTTTCGTGTCCTAAATGTGGAATAAGTCTTTTGTCAAAAGAATATGAAAAACATTGCACAAAAGATTGTACAGACAACATGAATGCTAAAAAATGTTGTGTTTGGTGTTTTGGAGTTGAGAAATTCGAGAAAAAAAATGACGCTGCGGACCATTTGTTAAAATGTTTTAAGAAATTTAAATATTGTGTAACCGAAAAACAAAAAAGTCCATCATCAGTACCAGAAGAATTAAAATTTTTCGATTTTACACCTATGTGTGAAAAACAAAACTTTTTCGGTCACGAAAAAATATCTGAGATTGATTACACAAAACCTATTTGTCCATTAGATTTGAGCGACGAAACTTTACTTGTACCTTTCAAAGACGATACTTTAAATCTGGCTGCTACCTGTGTCCAAAAATATGTTCGCGGAGGTTATATTTGGTGCCACGTAATGGTGCGAGCCATAGCTTATAAAAGTTTTGTTCTAGCCATGGAAAAATATAATGATGATGGAAATATTAAGACTTTACCTTTTTCGTGTTGGTGCAATGGTGGAAATGAATCAGAGGCCTGTTTTAGACAACATAAACACATGATTTTAGTTTCGCGTTCTTTGAAGGATTTTAAACGCGTTTGGAAAAATGTCATTGTATCTAAATCCATAAAAAAACCTTATCCTAAATTTAAGTGTAAGAATTTTAAATATATCGAATCCGAAATGCATCTAGTGAATACGATGGGCTATTTAAGCCGACGTGAATCTGAATGTAATTTTAAATTTAGCAAGGATTATGAAGAGGAAGTGAAAACAGGAAAAAGAAATCACTTTTATATAGCAGAAACTTTACCTTTGGATTATAGATTGGTATTGGCAACTTTGTGGAACGGAGGTGTTATGAAATTGATAGGACAAAATTATAATTGTCGTGATCCTAAAGATTTGCTAAGAATTCCATTGGAAATGATGGATTCGAAATGGAAAGCTCAAATTAAGAACTTACCTGGAATCAAAATGAATTTAGTTTTACCAGTGACTGAGAATTTCCAAATATCCAAAGAAGTCTCGGATCGCTATTTGCATTTGAATAATGGAAAAAAAATCTATTTTGTCGAACAACAGAAAACTGACACTGATGAAAAAATATTATTTTATAACGTCGTCGAAGAGGACCTAGCCGGAGACAACAAGATTGTTTAAATTGTGCTAAACCAATCATGGAACATTGTGAAGAATTGGAGAAAAAAAATAAAGATTTACGAATGGAAACTGAACAGAAACACGAAGAAATCATGGAATTGAAAAACAAATTTGAGAATTTACGAGTGCAAATTGAACAAAGGCGCGAAGAAGAAATTAGAGAATTGAAACATAAATTGAAAATCGTAGAAGAGAAAAATGATTCACTTCAAGAAGAAAGTAGATCGCTTCAAAATAAAATCGAATATTTGAGAGAGACTGAAATTGCTAGATTGGTAGCCGAAATAGAATATTTGAGAAAGACTGAAATTGTTAGATTGGTGGCCGAAATAGAATATTTGAGAAAAACTGAAATTGTTAGGTGAACTAAAACGAAGATTGTCTAAATATGAATTTAAATTTTGTAATTATATATTTATCACGGATTATAAATAAATATGGAATTTGAAATATATAAAAATTAAAACATTTCAAACTTTTTCAAGATTAAATAAAATTATAATTCTTTTTTTCAATGTCCCCAGTGGCGCAATTGGCTAGCGCGTGGTACTTATAAAACAGTATAATTGTGAGTTATGCCGAGGCTGTGAGTTCGATCCTCACCTGGGGAAAATTATTTTTATACATTTCATTATTGTTTTTTAATAAATACAAAAATCGAAAATGATTTCTTTAAAAAATCTGTAAATGTTTAAATATTTTTTAATTCTCAATATTTATTTTTTAATGATTATCATAATAATGTAAGATTTTATTTAACGATAAACATTTTGTAAACCCACGTTTATATATTTTAAAGTAGTCATGTCTGAATAGATCATCACAAATATTTATTCACCAGAGTAAATAAATGATCCATATATAGTCACGACAAACCTAGATAATTGTATAAACTTGGACTTTTTTATAAATTTATTCATTTTTAAAATTACCTTTTTATATTTCAATTTTGGCTATCTAATTAATGTTAAAATTCAAATGATATATTATCAAGGTTAAATAAGATATTTTTAAAAAATGGAAATTTGAATTTTATTATTAATTATATAGTGAAATTTCACATTTTTTGATAAATCGCTATCTAATTAAACGCTAAAATTCAAATGATATTTTATTTCAATTTAAGGTTAAATAAGCCATTTTTAAAAAACAAAATTTGAATTTTAACATTTAATTACTTAGTGAAATTTCGAATTTCAAAATTGAAATTCGAAATTTCACTAAGTAATTAAATGTTAAAATTCAAATTTTGTTTTTTATTCTATGTCAATATTAAATAAGCTATTTTTAAAAATATATAATTTGAGATTTAATTATTTAGCTAAATTCCAGATTTTAAAATTTAGCTAAATAATTAAATGTCAAATGAAATTTTTATTCTATTTCAAGATTAAATAAGCTATTTTTAAAAATATATAATTTGAGATTTTATTATATAGTGAAATTTCAAATTTTAAATTTCAAAATTGAAATTTCGCTAAATAATCAAATGTCAGATTATATTTTATTCTATTTCAAGATTAAATAAGCTATTTTTAAAAAATAAAATTTTAGCATTTTATTATATAGTCAAATTTCGGATTTTAAATTTTGAATTTTAAAAAATCACTATATAATTAAATGTCAAATTATATCTATTTTAAAGTTTAAAAGCTATTTAAAAAAATTGAATTTTAGGATTTAATTATATAGCGAAATTTCAGATTATAAAATTTCAATTTTGAAAAATCGCGATATATTTAAATGCTAAAATTCAAATGATTTATATTCAAGGTTAAATAAGCTATTTAAAAAAATATAATTTGAATTTTAACATTAATTATATAACATCTAGTTAAATTAACATTAAGCCAAACTAACTGTAAAGTTTATATATTTCATAATCTCATGACGTCATTTCTCATTGTGTATATAAACCCATCATTTATTCCAGGTTTTTAGTATCATTTATTCGACGTCCTTAGTTAGTACAATGTTTTTTAAAGTGTCATTTTTCGTAAATAAACCGACAATAAGAGCTGCAGTGGGTAATGATGGAAATATATATTTTTTTGCTGTGGATGTGGACCGTTTTTACGGATGCACTTTTCCAAAACCTTCAAAAGACTTGAAAAATTTGACACCTAGTCATTATAAAAAAGTTTTAAATGGCAAAGACTCAAGAGTGTACAGTTTCAAAGAAATGCTGAATGTCATTTTAAAAACAACTAAAGATCAAATAACAGTGGACATAATGGATTACTTGTGGCATTTTGGTTATACATCAGATAATTTACCCAAATTGAAATATTCGGATCCTGATACTGCATTTATTTTGAATATTCGAAATAACTGTGGAATGCGCATTCAGGCCTATTTACGTTTATTTGTAAATGGTATTTTATCGAGTAATAAAGTACACAGAAAAAATGATGAACATGTAAAATGTGTTCAAGCATTGACTGAATCTAAACATGGATTCTGGAGATAAATGTAATTGTATATATAAATAATCAATGTATTATTATTATTATTATTATTATTATTATTATTATTATTATTATTATTATTATTATTATTATTATTATTATTTACATTTGTTATATCAAATTTGAAATGAAATATTTGTTTGCTAATAAAAAAATATTATTTGCTTCAGAATTTTTTTCATAAATTTAAAAATATATTTTAATTAAAAAATTAAAAAAGAAAATATATAGCTAAGAAGAATATATATAAGCGTATATATAGATGTATATAATAATATATACGTTATTAAATAGATTATTTTTTGAATTTATCAGAAATGGATAAAATTTTCTTTGATGATGATTCCACTTATCATATATTACATATTATTCAGTCTGAATCTAGTATAAAATTAACAGAGTATGGTCGATATAATAAACATTTTGAACGTGCTGCAATTTATATGACTTTACCTATACGTAAAACTGTTTTAAAAAACTTAATAGATTCCTTTGATACAATTTATTCATTTATTGATGGTGATCTTTTCATTAAAGGAAATGACAAACATTATATTTTTAATTCTATAAAACGATGTTTAGTAACTCCTGATTCAAAAACAATATATTTAGATCAATGTCATTATGAAAATATTTATAAATCTGATGATAAACATTTATATTTATTACATAATCCTAATGAATTAATTTTATTAAAAGAACCAAACGAAAATGACAAATGTCATGTTTTACACGCCATTCAAAATGAAGGTTTAATTTGCCCATCCAGGAATAAAAGAAGAATAAAACATTTTACAAAAGAATACCAAGTTATGGGAACTATAGAATTTAAATCCGATACTTTTATTCATTTGAATAATAAGAAAAATCAAGACATAAAAGCTCATATAAAATTTCATGAAGTGCCTGATTTTGAAGGTATAACGAATAAAAGTTGTATTTATAATATATTACAAAAAATATATAGAGATAATTATAATGAAAAACGAATTTTTGGACATCACAGATTTTAAAGTGGATCAATTTTAATATTTATATTTTTTTAAAAAAAGTTTGATTTTTTATATTTAAAATCCTGGACTATACCTATAGTAACAATAAATCTTTTTATATTCTTTAAAAAAAAGAAGAAACAAAGTATGATTGTTGTGGCATTTGTAAATTTGCAAGGTTTTATGAATAATAAAAAATTTTATTGTTTAGAATTTGCATACACTGATATTATTATGGATGGAATGTTAAGATATAAGTATCATGCATTTATTAATCCAATACATACTTCAGGTTCAACTGTAACTTATGAATTTCTAATTAATTTTCTACAAAACAAATACCAAGAATTACAAAACTTATATCCAGATGAAAAACTTGTTTTCTGTTACAAAGACCATTCTAAATTGTTACACGACGCAAATATTCGAAACATTTTAAATATTGATATTGTAGGTATACCATCTATAAAATGGCTTTTGTATCTATATCCTAATAAAAAATGTCCATACCATCCAAAACGAGCGAAACAATGTGCTCAACGAACTTTAGAACTTGTGGAAAATTTTGCAAAAGATAATTTTGATTTTTTAAAAGCAAATCTGAAAAAATTGGGAATAAAAATTCCTAATAATGTCCAAGAACTTCATTTCTCAATATGGGTACACTTAATTTAAAAAATAATTCAATATTTTTTTAAAGACCTTAATATTATAAATTTAAAATGATAAAATGTAAAATTGTATAATTTAAGATAAATGATAAAATATAAAAATTGTATAATCTAAAATATTAAATATGATAATATTAACTTTGATATTTTTATATTTGATAATATTACAATTTAAAAATTAACATTTCATAACTTTATATTTTACAATTGGGTAATTTAACATTTTTTTTAATTCTACATTTTCAATTTAATGTAATTTGTTACTATTAAAATATTTATAATTAAGTTATTTTTATTTGTTTTATCACATATATTTATAAAATTTTTATAAAATAAGGGTTATGAATAATTTATTCAAACAACAACAACAACAACAACAACAACAACAACAACAAATTGCAAATTTAAAACAATTCACAAGTTTAAAAGAAAATAAATCGGAATTAATGGATTGGTCAGATTATGATCCTAAATGGTATAAAAAGAATGATCCAATTTTATATAAAAAAATTTTAACAAATCCTTTACTATATCTAAAATCATTTTAATTGTTATCGGTGGGAAAAAAAGACGCAACACATATAAGGTATAAAAAGGCTTGGCATTTGCTTAGAATCTCAGATCTCTGGATTGATAGCCATGGAGTTGGAAGCAAGAATTCTACGCGAACTGATACTTAATGCTCTGTTTATTATTATGGAAAGTTATGTTGGTGAAAGCTTCATGATTAAAAATGTTAACAACTTCATAAATGTGCATTCAAGAATAATGAAAAAGATGGAGCCATTTAATCATATGATTTTTCGAGAAATTAAAAAAATAAATGATTTAGAGAAAGCTTTATACGATTTGGAAGAAGCTTCATTGGAAAAAATTATCGCCATAAAGACTAAACCCTTTTCATTAGTCTTTCTAATGATATCATTCATTATGAAAAATTTAAAATGTCATCATGAAATAATTAACGATTTGGGATATTCGACAAATAAAAATTTAAAATTTGTACTAAATGTTAAACATCACCATCTGCATTTCATAAAGAAAAAGAAGAGCATTCGTGTTTAAAAAACCATATTTCACATTTTTTAAAGGCAAGAATTAATGTTTGACAAAATGTTGTTCATTTTAAAGATTTATAGATTTATATATATATATATATAATATGTACATTTTAATTTGCAATTCAAATAAAATGACTGTTTCTGTCGTTCATTTATTTTATTTTATTTTTTATTTTTATTTTTTCATTTTAATATTAATCTATTTTTTAAAAAAGATATGAATATATATATGTATATATATATAACGACAATTACTAACGACATAAATGGATATAAATTCTGATAATGTAAAAATTCTATCTCAAATATTATCAGAAATTGGATTTAATGATTTTGATATTAAATTGATTGAAAGTATAATTGCTACAGGCTTTTCACATTATGATTTAAAGTTGTTAGGTTTTTCAAAAGAACAAATTTTAGCTATATTTTATTTAATTGATCCTGAAAATGAATTTTGCAAGATTTATTATGGCGACGAACATTCTATAAATTGTCTAAAATCTTTAGAAGACTGTTCTATTTGTTTAAATTCACTTGACAAAAATATTATTATGTTATGTTGTAAACATTTATTTCATATAAAATGTTTATCAAAATGGCAGTCTACTTGTCCAATCTGTCGACAGCCTTTTGAAAATATATATCGATATCCCAAATTAATTAGAAATTGGATATCGAAAAGCACAAATGCTTTTCATATTTTAAATTCAATTAAAAGATCATGACAAAAGATTTTTTAATGGAAAAGGATAAATTTTAAAAGTGATAAAAGTCGAGATATTAATAATTGACTTTAATAAATTCTGACATGATTATATTTATTTATATTATTTTATTATAATTTTTTATAAAAAAAACTAAGCTCCACCCTCAAACTATATATATATCACTCTGTTTTCACTTAGATTACATTTCACGATGAAACATCTCGTTGAAAGTATTATGATAAATTTTATTAGACAAACCATAAAGGATAAATTACCAAACTTTTTGGACTTCAATGATATTTCACAATATGTTTTAACTCAAATTCAAAAAAAGACATGTTATTCAGACATGTTTTCTTTTTCAAGAGATATATTAATAGAATATCTTCAACCTCCAGAAAAAGACGAAAAAGTTGCATATGATGCAAAATTTTTAGATTGTTTGTCACATTTGAGTAAAGAAATTGAAAGTATAATTGAAGAATTAAAACAAGTTATGTTTTTAAAAGCAAAACATTTGTTTTCCAATGTCTGGATTAAACAGTCACCAGAGGATAATATTGAAATGGATAACAAAAGTAATTCTATAAATCAAAATTCAGAGGATATAAAAACAAATATTGTAGATCCACAAAATATACAAGATTGTACAAACCAAAATTTACCTGTGGACTCATATTACATAAAAAGAAATGTTAATTTTGCATATCTAGCTGTGAGATATAAAAATAAACAATTTGATGCATTTTCTCTAGGAACATTCAAACGTATAATTGGTGTTAAACAGTGTCCAAACTCATGGAAAAAATATTTAAAACATTATTGTAAAAAGTTTAAAATTGAAACTTTGTTTATACGTACACAGAAACATTTTAAATTAAACATGAAAAGAGTAACTGTTAATTATTTTAATGTGAAGAAAGATAAAATCATATGTACCAAGTGTCATGATAAAGATTGTTTGGCAGGCAGAATTTCTATGTACTTTAAAATATTTCATGCTGTAAATTTCGAAGATTGTGATTGTAATTGTTTTTAACTTTTTTGTCCATTATCTTGTCTAATTGAGATGTTTTTGTAAAAATGTTTTTAAAATAAATAATAGTTATTGCTGTGTTCTTTCACTATAAAGATGAAAAAAAGAAATTATATAAAAAAAGAACTGATGGAAAAAGTATGATATATTTTTAAAAAATGAATTGAAAAAAGAATATATAAGATTTTTTTACTTTGAACAAGAAGCAAAAAATATGGATCTCAAAAAAAGAAAATAAAGATCAAATAATATTTATATTAGTACGACAGGATAATTCTTATTTCTCATAATTAAAATTCAAAACTTTAAATTTGATAATGATGTAAACTGTCCTGTCATACTAATATGTTCATTAAATTTTTATTTTATGAATCTATAAAAAAGAATATCTTTTTTTACAGGAGAGATAAAGATGAAGAATATATAAATATATGATAAATAAAATATGATATATTTTTTTACGAAAAAAACATGAATATGAAAAAATAAAGATCTGTTACAGATAAAGTTTATATTAGTACAATAGGATAAGATTTTCAAAGTAAAAATTTTAGATTTTCAAAAATTTTACTTTGCAAAAAATTTTGAAAAACAAAAAAATTTTAAAATCTAAAATTTTGAAAAACAAAAAATTGAAAATCTAAAATTTTGAAAATCTAAAATTGAAAATCTAAAATTGAAAATCTAAAATTGAAAATCTAAAAATTGAAAATCTAAAAATTGAAAATCTAAAAATTGAAAATCTAAAAATTGAAAATCTAAAATTTTGAAAATCTAAAATTTTGAAAATCTAAAAATTGAAAATCTAAAAATTGAAAATCTAAAAATTGAAAATCTAAAATTTTGAAAATCTAAAAATTGAAAATCTAAAATTTTGAAAATCTAAAAATTGAAAATCTAAAATTTTGAAAATCTAAAAATTGAAAATCTAAAATTTTGAAAATCTAAAATTGAAATATAACTTTTGAAAATCTAAAATTTGAAAATCTAAAATTTTGAAAAAAAAATTTTGAAAATCTAAAATTTTGAAAAACAAAAAATTTGAAAATCTAAAATTTTGAAAAACAAAAAATTTGAAAATCTAAAATTTTGAAAAACAAAAAATTTGAAAATCTAAAATTTTGAAAAACAAAAAATTTGAAAATCTAAAATTTTGAAAAACAAAAAATTGGAAATATAAATTTATGAAATCTAAAATCTAAAAACAAAAATAAAAAATATTATAAACTAAAAGGAAAAAAAAAAAAAAAAAAAAAAAAAAAAAAAAAATTTTTTTTTTTTTTTTTTTTTTTTTTTTTAGTTTATAATATTTTTTATTTATGTTTTTAGATTTTTAATTTTTGTTTTCTAAATTAGATTTTCATAATTTTTGTTTTTCAAAATTTTAGATTTTCAAATTTTTTGTTTTTCAAAATTTTAGATTTTCAAATTTTTTGTTTTTCAAAATTTTAGATTTTCAAATTTTTTGTTTTTCAAAATTTTTTTGTTTTTTAAAATTTTAGATTTTCAAAATTTTAGATTTTCAATTTGAAAAACAAGAAAATTTGAAAATCTAAAAATTTGAAAACATAAAAATTTGAAAACATAAAATTTTGAAAATCTAAAATTTTGAAAATCTAAAATTTTGAAAATCTAAAATTTTGAAAAACAAAAATTTGAAAATCAAAAATTTTGAAAAACAAAAAATATGAAAATCTAAAATTTTGAAAAACAAAAAATTTGAAAATCTAAAATTTTGAAAAACAAAAAATTTGAAAATCTAAAATTTTGAAAAACAAAAAATTTGAAAATCTAAAATTTTGAAAAACAAAAAATTTGAAAATCTAAAATTTTGAAAAACAAAAAATTTGAAAATCTAAAATTTTGAAAAACAAAAAATTTGAAAATCTAAAATTTTGAAAAACAAAAAATTTGAAAATCTAAAATTTTGAAAAACAAAAAATTTGAAAATCTAAAAATTTGAAAATCTAAATTTTTGGAAATCTAAAATTTTGAAAAACAAAAAATTTGAAAATCTAAATTTTTGGAAATCTAAAATTTTGAAAAACAAAAAATTTGAAAATCTAAAATTTTGAAAAACAAAAAATTGGAAATATAAATTTATGAAATCTAAAATCTAAAAACAAAAATAAAAAATATTATAAACTAAAAAAAAAAAAAAAAAAAAAAAAAAAAAAAAAAAATTTTTTTTTTTTTTTTTTTTTTTTTTTTTTTTTAAGTTTATAATATTTTTTATTTATGTTTTTAGATTTTTAATTTTTGTTTTCTAAATTAGATTTTCATATTTTTTGTTTTTCAAAATTTTAGATTTTCAATTTTTTTGTTTTTCAAAATTTTAGATTTCCAAAAATTTAGATTTTCAAAATTTTTTTGTTTTTAAAATTTTAGATTTTCAAAATTTTAGATTTTCAATTTGAAAAATAAGAAAATTTGAAAATCTAAAAATTTGAAAACATAAAAATTTGAAAACATAAAAATTTGAAAATCTAAAATTTTGAAAATCTAAAATTTTGAAAATCTAAAATTTTGAAAATCAAAAATTTGAAAATCAAAAATTTGAAAATCAAAAATTTGAAAATTAAAAATTTTGAAAAACAAAAAATATGAAAATCTAAAATTTTGAAAAACAAAAAATTTAAAATCTAAAAACATAAATAAAAATTATTATAAACTAAAAAAAAAAAAAAAAAAAAAAAAAAAAAAAAATTTTTTTTTTTTTTTTTTTTTTTTTTTTTTTTTTTTTAGTTTATAATAATTTTTATTTATGTTTTTAGATTTTAGATTTAGTTTTTAGATTTTAAATTTTTGTTTTCTAAATTTTTGTTTTCTAAATTTTTGTTTTCAAAATTTTTGTTTTTCAAAATTTTTGTTTTTCAAAATTTTTGTTTTTCAAAATTTTTACTTTTCAAAATTTTTACTTTTCAAAATTTTTACTTTTCAAAATTTTTACTTTTCAAAATTTTTTACTTTAAAAATTTTTTACTTTAAAAATTTTAATTTCAAAATTTTTACTTTTCAAAATTTTAATTTCAAAATTTTTACTTTTCAAAATTTTAATTTCAAAATTTTTACTTTTCAAAAGTTTAATTTCAAAATTTTTACTTTTGAAAAATTTTACATTTCAAAAATTTAAATTTTAAATTTTTGTTTTTCAAAATTTAAATTTTCAAATTTTTCGTTTTTTTAAATTTTTAAATTATTTTAAAAATTTAAAAATTTATAATTCTGAAATGTTTAAAATAATTAAATGAAAAAATTATAATATCTAATATTATGAAATTAAAAAAAATTATAAAATGTTAGATATTATAAAAAACAGAATACATATTATAAAAAAAGAATACATTTATGGGATGTATTTTATATCCGTTTCCATCAGTGTAAAATATCAAAATAATTTCAAGTATGCCTAGTCCGCTTACCCTTTTTGATTTAAATAATGATGTGTTATCAATTCTTTTTAAAGACTATATTGCGATTCATGATAAACTAACGTTATTAAATTCACCAGATTTTCACGAAAAATTATCAAATCCTAATCTTTGGTCAATTCCCTATGATGAATTTTTTGGATTTATAAATGCTATTCGAATAATGAAACCGGGTTTGTATCTCGATAATCAAAACAATGCCTGTTATATATCCGTAGACGAAAAAAATGCGACTTTATCCGCACGTTATTTTGATTATTTGAACATTGAAAAATTAGACAAAGCTTATCTGTCTCTAGATGATCTGATAAAAGGTGGTATTGATCATAGGAAAAGGGTAATTGAAAATTTCAGTTGGCGTAATTTTGATTATTTTCTTAAATATGAATTTCCAGACGTCTATTTTCCGGTCGATAAGATGGAAGACATCCAATTTTATAAAATACATCCCAATATTACGGTCGCTGTGAACCATTCTTTGAAAACCCTCCGTTTTCCCTGTAATGTTTTTTCAACACCTAAAATTTATCATTTCAAAAAAAAATGTATTGTGACTATGTGTGATAAACCGCATTATTCAATACGATGGGGAAAAAATAAAAAAATAATTGCAAAATGCATTTACAAAAAAAAATGTTCTTGTAAAAAAGGAAAATATAATGTTTTTCCCATAAAAGGTTATTGGAAAGAAGATAGCAGTTATAGTTTTATTATAACCAATAATAATTTATCTTATGATGAATATACATCGTTGTATCATAAATTATGTCTTTATAGAAACGAAAAACCAAAAAAAATATTACCTGTTGATATTTTTTGGAAAGAAGATAAAAATTATCCTATAACATTGAATGAAGAAAACACAATATGTGATTATAGTAAACATAATGTATTTTACGATCGAATAACTGCATTGTACAACATTAAAATTGAAATAATTTTTAATAGTAAGGATGATCGGAGATATACTCATTACTATTATAATCAAATTATTGATAATTAAAAAATATATAGATTCATTAAAATATAGTTTTGATGTCTGATTCAAATGTAAAAAAACTTTTTAGTTCATTAGTAAATATGAAGATTCTAAAAATGTAAATAAACATCTTGAATTAAAAGGATCAATATTTTATTTGTATGTTAACTTGTTTGTATAAAATACATTCTATTGTGAATAATTTTCTTTTACATGACAATATTTTACAAATTGAGTTTAAGACACTATATTTAGAAACAGTCCTGTCGTATTAATATATTCATAAAATTAAAATTTTGCGAATTATATAAGGATTTCATAATTTTAAAATTATTTTAAAAATTTATAATTCTGAAATATGAAAAAATTATTTAAAAACTAAAAATGATGAAATGTAATTAAAAAAAAGAATATATTTATGGGACATAACCGTTTCTATCGTAATAGAATATCAAAATAAGTATGCCTAGTCCGATTACCCTTTTTGATTTAAATAATGATGTGTTATCAATTCTTTTTAAAGACTATATTCCGATTCATGATAAACTAACGTTATTAAATTCACCCGATTTTCACGAAAAATTATCAAATCCTAATCTTTGGTCAATTCCATATGATGAATTTTTTGGATTTATATATGCGATTCGAATAATGAAACCGGGTTTGTATCTCGATGATGAAAACAATGCCTGTTATATATCCGTAGATGAAAAAAATGCGACTTTATCCGCACGTTATTTTAATTATTTGAACATTGAAAAGTTAGACAAAACTTATCTGTCTCTAGACGATCTGATAAAAGGTGGTATTGATCATGTGAAAAGGGTAAATGAAAATTGGAGTTGGAATTATTTTGATTTTTATCTTCGAAATTCATTTCAAAAAATCTATTTTCCGGTCGATAAGATGGAAGACATCGAATTTTATCGCATATCTCCCTCGATTAAGGTCGCTGTGAACCGTTCTTTGAAAACTCTCCGATGGCCCTGTTATAATATTTTTTCAAAACCTAAAATTTATCATTTCAAAGAAAAATGTATCGTGACTATTGGTGACGAACCGTTTTATTCAATACGATGGGGAAAAAATAAAAAAATAATTGCAAAATGCATTTACAAAAAATTTTTTTGGAGAACAGGAAAATATAAGGTTTTTCCCATGAAAGGTTATTGGAAAGAAGATAGCAGTTACAAGTATAGTATAACCAATTATAATTTATCTTATGATGAATATACATCGTTGTATCATAAATTATGTCTTTATAGAAACGAAAAACCAAAAAAAGTATTACCTGTTGATACTTTTTGGAAAGAAGATATAAATTATCCTAAAACATTGAATGAAAACACAGTGTATAAGAGTAGATATAATGTATTTTATGATCACTATCAAATAACTGAATTGTATAACATTAAAAAAGAAATAATTATTAATAATTATGATATGAGATATTCAATGGATAACGATTAAAAAAATGCTGTCCAGATTATATTTTAGATCACCATGATAAATATATACCAGTCCGATCGAGAGAACTCCAATTTATGCAATTAGAGAATGTAATTAAAAAATTAATAGGGATCATGATTATCAATAATAATGAGATCTCTGAAATAGTCATGTTGTACTAATATGTTCATAAAATTTTAATTTTATGTAAAAATATATTCTTTTTACAGATTTGTTTTTAAAATAAATAAAATTTTTTGTTGTGTTCTTTTAACAAAAAAATATATAAGAACTTTATGATTTAATTTTTTAAAGATTCTTCATATTTTAAGCGAAATAAAAAAATAATAGGCCTCTGGCATGAATCTATCAGTCAGATTTTTTTTTTTTTTTTTTTTTTTTTTTTTTTTTTTTTCATCATCCTTTAGAAGAGTATATAAAGCTCAGCTCTCAGGACACTCTTTAATCTAAGTGTTTGATTTTAAACATTTTTATGATGGAGACTGTTATTAAGTATCATGACATCTCCAGCAGAGTTATTTCAGACACATCTTTAATCGTGACAGAAAAAATTGATGGTTCAAATGTTGGAATAGGCTACATTGACAATTCATTCAGAATACAGTCTAGAAACGTAGTATTAAACGAAAATACAAGCAATTTTGGTTTGAACGAGATCATGGGACCGCTGACAGAAAAAGTACAGAGAATCAAAGATATCTTAAATTGCAATTTCATCATTTTTGGAGAAGTATTCGGCAAGACGATCAAGAGAATTAAATACTACGATTTCGAATCTAAATCTGTATTCGGAAGCAAAACAGTATTTTTTCGGGCCTTTGACATTTACCAATTGGATTCGAAAACATTCATGAAGTACAGCGACGCCATAAAAATATTCCAGCAAGTGAATCTACCTTATGTGCAAATTTTAGATTTAGGCTACGAAACGATAGGAGATTTGTACGAAAAAGTAGAGCAATATCCAAGCGCTTATGCAAATTGTCCTCTGGAAGGATTTGTTTTGAAAAAAGATGCAGAAGAAACATCTTATTCGAGAACAATTTTTAAAGTGAAGCGAAAAAAGTTCAACGAACGGGATCTTAACAAATACAAGATAAAAAATTACGTGAATTACAACAGATCTGCATATTCGAAAATTGGCAACGATGTGGAAAAAATCAAAGAAGAAATGATAAAGGATTCAGTGAAAGACATAATGTCCGTCATTCGGAAAGATGAAGATTTGAAATATGACATAACGTCGATTCATAATGATATTGAAACGGAAGTAAATAAAACTATTAAGAGTTTTCTTGAAAGACATCAAAAGTCAAATTGTTTAATTAAAAAGTAGGGACCACAATGAAGCGAGAGTGTTTATGATATGATTTTAATAAAATGAGATATTTTTTAAGGTTTCCGTTTTAGGTACTTCTCAGTTAATGAGATGTTGTGCATTTACAATGCCTGAAAACATATGTTAAACTAACAAAAGATTTGAAATGAGCTGTTCCAGATTATCTTCCCATGAAATGTATAAATATTTATGAACATGTTGGATTTGGGGATTAGAATATGTCACAACCAAAAAATTAATAATATTATTGATTAAGAATATCAATAATAATGAGATCTACAAAAATTATTATTATTATATGTTGTTATTATAAAACATGTAAATAGATTTTTTTATAATTTTGGAAAAATGGATTCGTCAATATTGTATATTTGTATTATTTTATGAATTGTTATTATATTTTATTTTTATTTATTCAAATGTTAATAAATTGTATGATTTCTACTATGAAAGTTATTGTTAATTTAAAAATATAGATTCATTAAAATATAGTTTTGATGTCTGATTCAAAATGTAAATAATTTTCAGTTTATTAGTAAAATATGAAGATTTTAAAAATGTAAATAAACAACTTGAATTAAAAGGATCAATATTTTATTTATATGTTAACTTGTTTGTATTAAAATACATTCTATTGTGAATAATTTTCTTTTACATGACAATATTTTACAAATTGAGTTTAAGACAATATATTTAGAAACAGTCCTGTCGTATTAATATATTCATAAAATTAAAATTTTGCGAATTATATAAGGATTTCATAATTTTAAAATTATTTTAAAAATTTATAATTCTGAAATGTAAAAAAATTATAATATCTAATATTATGAAATTAAAAAAATTATAAAATGTTAGATATTATAAAAACTAAAAAATGATGAAATGTAATTTAAAAAAAAAGAATATATTTATGGGACATAACGTTTCTATCGTAATAGAATATCAAAATAAGTATGCCTAGTCCGATTACCCTTTTTGATTTAAATAATGATGTGTTATCAATTCTTTTTAAAGACTATATTCCGATTCATGATAAACTAACGTTATTAAATTCACCCGATTTTCACGAAAAATTATCAAATCCTAATCTTTGGTCAATTCCCTATGATGAATTTTTTGGATTTATATATGCGATTCGAATAATGAAACCGGGTTTGTATCTCGATGATGAAAACAATGCCTGTTATATATCCGTAGATGAAAAAAATGCGACTTTATCCGCACGTTATTTTAATTATTTGAACATTGAAAAATTAGACAAAACTTATCTGTCTCTAGACGATCTGATAAAAGGTGGTATTGATCATGTGAAAAGGGTAAATGAAAATTGGAGTTGGAATTATTTTAATTTTTATCTTCGAAATTCATTTCAAAAAATCTATTTTCCGGTCGATAAGATGGAAGACATCGAATTTTATCGCATATCTCCCTCGATTAAGGTCGCTGTGAACCGTTCTTTGAAAACTCTCCGATGGCCCTGTTATAATATTTTTTCAAAACCTAAAATTTATCATTTCAAAGAAAAATGTATCGTGACTATTGGTGACGAACCGTTTTATTCAATACGATGGGGAAAAAATAAAAAAATAATTGCAAAATGCATTTACAAAAAATTTTTTTGGAGAACAGGAAAATATAAGGTTTTTCCCATGAAAGGTTATTGGAAAGAAGATAGCAGTTACAAGTATAGTATAACCAATTATAATTTATCTTATGATGAATATACATCGTTGTATCATAAATTATGTCTTTATAGAAACGAAAAACCAAAAAAAGTATTACCTGTTGATACTTTTTGGAAAGAAGATATAAATTATCCTAAAACATTGAATGAAAACACAGTGTATAAGAGTAGATATAATGTATTTTATGATCAAATGACTCCATTGTACAACGTTAAAAGAGAAATAATTTTTAATAATAAGGATGATTGGAGATATTCTATTTACTATAAACATCTAATTACTGGTAATTAAAAAAATATAAATTCATTAAAATATAGTTTTGATGTCTGATTCAAAATGTAAAAAAAATTTCAGTTTATTAGTAAAATATGAAGATTCTAAAAATGTAAATAAACATCTGGAATTAAAAGGATCAATGTTTTATTTTATTTGTATGTTAACTTGTTTGTATAAAATAAATTCTATTGTGAATAATTTTCTTTTACATGACAATATTTTACAAATTGAGTTTAAGACACTATATTAATTTTATTTAGAACATTAATGACTAGAATGTCTTATTACTTTTATTTTTTGACTACAAGTGTTAAATCGAAAATACTTTATAGATTATTATTATAAGCAGAGTTTCCATTATCATTCTTTAATGACTCACTGTTTTTTTTTTTTTTTTTTTTTTAATTGTATTTAAAGCCCAGCTCTCGATTCATTTCGAAGCATTGTCGACGAATATGCATAAAAGGATCGTTAGAGATTTTCTTTTACCTGCTCTCAATGATGGTAGATATGGTTGTTTCTTACAATGGGTGGACAAAAAATCTGGCATTTTTCAATTGAATTGGACCCGCAAAGAATATGGTCATTGTAATCGAGATCGTTTTTCAATCTTTGTAGACTGGGCTAGATTGAAAGGAAGACAAACTTCGAATGAAAGAAATTATTACACTATGGTCAAAATGAAATTTCGAGCAGCTCTCCGTAAATCGAAAGACGTTACAGAATTAATTTCTCCGAACCAACAAGAAAAACTTTATAAAATAACAAATTTTCCCACCATTGGAGAAAAATATACACCAGAGGAAATAGAAGTGGCACAAATATTGACAGATTGGTCGAATTGTAAATCGACACAGAGTCAAAATCGAATTAATACTGTATTTCACGTAATACTAGCATGATCATAAAAGATGAACGTCAAGAAAATTATTAAACTTTGCCCCGCTCTCGCTGAAGGTTGATGAAAATGGATTATTATTATTATTATACTGTAAAAAAATAAATATTACCAACTGCAAGAAACTCTCTGTGATTGGAGAAAATAATTATTTTCTCCAATCACAGAGAGTTTCTTGCAGTTGGTAATATTTATTTTTTTACATTGATTATTTATAATAATAATAATAATAATAATAATAATAATAATAATAATAATAATAATAATAATAAAACATATATATAGTCTTGTCATTTTGAAATATTTTTTGATAATTTTGGAAAAATGGATTCGTCAATATTGTATATTTGTGTTATTTTATGGTTAATATATCGTTATTATTATATTTTATTTTTAATTTATACAGATGTTAATAAATTGTATGTTTTCTATTATGATAAAATTATTGTTAATTTGAAAAATATAGATTCATTAAAATATAGTTTTAATGAATCCTTTTCCGATTCCAAATGTAAAAAACTTTTCGGTTCTTTAATAAAATATGAAGATTCTAAAAATGTGAATAAACATCTTGAATTAAAAGGATCAATGTTTTATTTTATTTGTATGATAACTTATTTGTATAAAATACATCCTGTTGTGAAAATTTTAATAATTTTCTTTTACATGAGTAAATACAATAGACAAAATATGAACATATTTTACAAATTGAGTTTAAGACACTATATGGGATTTTATTTAGACATTAATGAAACAACACCAAAATGTCTTATTACTTTTATTTTTGACCAGTTGCTGCTTTTAAACAAGTCTACAAATTTAAAGCGAAAATACTTTGTCGATTATTATTATAAGTATAGTTTTGATTATCATTTTTTGAAGAAAGAATATTCAGAAACTCAGTCTGTATTTAATCTCATAGATTTCAAAAATAAAAATATAGTTAATATATGTGCTGGAAATGCTTGTGGAATTCATCTTTTAAACACCAAAATGACATGTATTGATTTGAAACAATACAATGGAATGAAACTATTACAGAAAATGGATATATGTAATTTTATACAATGTGATATAAATGATAATAAATTTGAAAGAATAGTTTTATCATATAATGTATGGATAGCTATTCATGCTTGTAGAAAATTACCTATACGAATAATTGAAATATTTCAAAAACATGCTTCTAAATTTTCAGAATTGTATTTAGTTCCTTGTTGTACTTTAAACAAAAAATATTATAGAGAAAATTTTGACATGTATGATAGAATACATAAAAAATATTATACTGCTAAAAAAGATTTGTCAAGACAACATTGTTATCCAGCTATGCATTTTGAATTGTTATGTTCTTTATGTATGACATGTAAATTTAAAATTAAAACATTAAATGATATGCAATCTGTAAAAAACAAAATTATTATTGTATATAAATAATTGAATTACCATGTTTTTTAATACATAATTGTATTTTTTAGTTTAAAATAAAAAACAACTTTTTTTGACAATGTCTTTATTTATTTCAAGATTTTTTTTAAAGTACATATCCACTAATTAATTGTCTTTAGATACATCTACGATAAAAAAATCTTTTAATTTATGAGTGAGTAAAACTTGTTCCATTTTCATATTTATCCAACCAGTAGCATTATGATAGTCTTTTGCAATGTGTATTTTACATATCTTATCATATAACGTTTTCCATTTATACAACTTTATCCAATCATTTGCATAGGAAAATACCAATTCAGTAAGAGGGTAATAATTCATTATTATTTTCTGAAATTCTTCAAATTGATGTAATTTTAGAAGATGTAAGACTTTCTCATCAACAATCAAAAATATATTTTCACAATAGTATATATTATCCTTTAGTTTTCGCATATTATATAATTCTTTTAATCCAACTTGTAAAATATTACCATCAAAATAACATACTTTAGATCCTGTAGAATAAATACAAGTTTCATCTACAGATTCAATTAAAAGGGAATTCACATATGATAGATATTTACATGGAATTTTAAAATTATATTTTTGCAAATTGTAACACGTATCATAAGATCGATATTCTGAAAATTTTAAGTTGTTAGTCACTTTTAATATATGGTGAGAATTCCAATCTATAAAAAATTTAGACGACATAACTAAGAGCAAACAAAATTTTTGCAGTCACCGATGTGGAGAAAATTAACGACGATTAAATATATATATATGTATATATATAATATTTTTTTTTCATCTAAAAAATGATTTTTTTAAAATGACATTTTAAAAAATTCATTTTAAAATATAATCGGATTTTTTATTTAACATATTAATTTGTTCCAATTTTAATTATTACAGAAAATATTAAAAAAGTTGTTATGATACATAAACAATATAAAAAAATTTGAAATAACGAAAATTTATCCGATGATGTCAGTTTTGTTGGAGAATTAACGGGTAAATTTAGAAATTGGTTATCCACCGGTGACAATGAATTAACTGGAGCGGTTAAAAGATTTGGACAGTTCGGTTTTGTCCATGTTCCATCTTTTTTACATTTTATAGTAGCATTTGTAATTCCATCATCACAACTAATTACGGCAAATCCTGGAAAGGTAAGTTTTACTTTTAATGTATCGGGTAATTTTGGACAAGGTTCACACAAAATATCTTTACCGCTCCAAATTCCATTATTTAAACAAGTTCGTTTTCCATCAGTACCGGCATCATCAACGATATAAAATCCCAAATGACATTTATGAGTTGCCACCGATTCAAAAAATCTATTGGATGGATAATAAGATACAGATCCGTTTTTAAAATTTTTTATTTCATTACATTGTACTGGATCACAACGTAAATTTTTAATAGGTGGAGACCATTCACCAATTGAAGTACAATATTGATTATCTATAAAACTGTTGAGTTTATAACCTTCATTACATTTATAAGTAATTTTGTTAGGATAACAATATAATGATCCGATATGATAACCATTTTTTAACAAAGGTGGTTTACTGCAAGGTGTAGGTATGCATGTAATGGATGGCGGATTCCACATCAATTGATCATTTTTATTTTTAACTAAAAAAGAATATATATTGTTTGATTTATATCCGAGATCACATTCAAGTACGGCTTTATTTCCTTCATCATATGGAGGATTATGATTACTTGTAAATTTGCCATTTATTGCAGAAGGTAGAGTGTTTATCATTCTTTATAATATTAGAAAAATTTAATATAATTTTTCTTAAAATTGAATCTTTATTTAATTTTCTAATAATAATAATAATAATAATAATAATAATAATAATAATAATAATAATAATAATAATAATATATATGTGAGATTCTGCAAACATATTACATCTGCCATGATAAAATTGGAAAACGGCAAGAGAGTAATTTTTGTGTATCAATTGGTATTACAAAATAATCTATATGAACGACTTAAAAATGCCATTAAATATTCTAAAGAAAATATTTATATCACTTATAAAGACTTGGACAAGCATGTAATTTTATACTCGTGCAAACCCATTTGGATAATCGAAACATGGATGTGTACATTTGATTATCCATTAGAGAATTTTACACTTAAAACCATATGGGGAAATGTTTATAATTTTCACGATATTGAATATTTTAAATTACCAAAACCTCTTCTACGGAAAGCTATTTACCAAAGTCACAAATACTTTGAATTTTCTGGATTAGTTTTAAATAGGTTGACATTCGATGAAGTTATACAATTATGTATTAGTCATAATTTTAAAAAGGTCATGGAAGAATTACGAAAAGATATAACTATAGACGATGTCATGGAAATGTTTTCCAAACAAGATGTAATTTTCGAAAGAAAAAATCTTCTATATCATTTTAATAAAATTATACCAGTTAAAATTTTCTCGAATTTAGATTTATTCGATTTTGGAAAAAAAATTTTGATTCGATTTCATATTACAAAAAATTCTAAAATTGTTGAATTGTGTTTAAAATGTATAAAACTATACTTTTGTGGACAAACATGTACTTTTTTAAGACAATTTACTTTGAAGAAAAAATATTGTAGGGAAATGGTAGATTATATACAAAATTGTAACAATTGGTGCAAATTATGTAGACAAGCACCATTATTTCAAATAATCCCATGTGAAGATATTCTTCCTCGTGTTTTAATGGAAAAATATAAACTTGTTGAAGATTGTTTGATATTAACAAATCTGTCTATAAAAACACGTTATAGTTTATTACATTTCAAATATTTAAGAGATGATTTATTAAATGACAAAAATGATTACCAGTTGATAGAAGTTAAAATTAAACCCTTTGGAAAAAACTTTGATTATAACAAATATAATGAGATCATTATTGATGATTTATTCAATTACTTGTAACTTTTCTTAAAAGTCAAATATGTATTTTTAAAAGATTTTCTTTATTCAAGTGTCATTTTTTTCTTTTTCAATTTCTATATCAAGTGCATTACTCCAACTTATTAATTTCTTGATTCATACTAAACAATAAATATTTATGTTAAAATACATGCATAACTGTCGTACTAAATTAAATTGTCATAGACAGTTTTAATTTTTTTAAGTTATTTCATTTATACTATATTTACACATTTCATAATTTTGAACTTTCACTGGATTCTTAGTCGTTTTATAGTACTTTGCATATTCATCAGCAGTTAATATTTGAAACAAAGGCGTTAGCTTACATATGCAACACCAATTATTTTTGTTTTCGACAAATAACATGTCTTTATCTACACATATTTTTGAGTAAAATCTACTAATTAAACATTCTTCTCCATAAAGAAATAATTTCACACATTTATAACACATATTAAGTTCATTATCGTTTCTTACAAAGTAAAATTTAACATATATATATGTATTTCTTATATCTAAATCTATAAAAAATATACTGTAATAAACCATGGTATAATATATTTTAGGTTGTGTTTGAAAATAGACAGCAATATCTCTATCAAATATTTTATCTACTTCAGAAAATAATTGCAGTAAAGTTTTATCTTTGAAAAAATCGTTAATTACACGCATAAAATCACAAGGTTTCGAAGATATAATATATTTATCGTGCTCTCGAATAGCTTTTTGTAAAAGTGGATTTGGTAAATTCAAAAATTTGACATCGTGAAATTTACGAATGTTATTCCATATCGCTTTAAAACACCAATCGTTCAATGTATAAAAGCAATAGTCACAATTATGTGTGCAATTAGAATCATACACAACCGAAAGATATATTTCATGTCTAATTGAGCATATTTTAATCTCAAAATCTTTCCAAATGTTTCTGTCAATTTCATTATCCGAACCAATAAACACATGAATGTGCAGTTTCAGTCTTAAAGAATGGTGATGCTTTACATGAATTATTGTTATCTTATTGAGTGCAATAATTTCATTAAATCTACGATACGTGCTATTTTTCTTCAATATTCCATGATACAAATATTTAAAATTTTTAAAAGAAACGTGCGAATCGGCAATTATATCAGTTTCTATCCAGTACATTATAATCTCTTCAAGACAAAATGTCAAGTGATCTCTTGCTTATATAATAACCAACCACACCCACTCAAAAAAATACCAATTTAAATAAATTGATTTCCAATCAATTTTTTGAAAAACGATTTTTGAATAAAGAAAACGACAAAAAAAATTTAAGTATGAAATTTTGTCTAAAAATGATTAATTATTAATTAATTAATTAATAATTAATTTTCAAAAATGATGAAATTTATAAAATTTAAAAATTATGAAATGTCAATTGCAAATTGACATTTCATAATTTTTAAATTGTTTTAAAAAAACGAGATTAGAATTTCAGTACTTATATTTAGAGATCAATTTATTTTAAAAGACGACAATTTATATATAATTAATTAAAAAAATAAAAACTAATAAGTTTTAAATTTCAACTCTGTGTGATTTTATAAATATAGATCATGATAATTTTTGATCTGATGTATTTAAAAAAATAAATTACATTTCAAATTTTAAATTTTGTTAAAAATTATTTTAATAAAATGAATTAAAGTAAAAAAAAAAGGATTTTTTAAAGTTTTTTTAAATATTGAATCATTCTGTGAAAGGACTGATCCTTTAGATATTTCTTATTAAAATGAGAAAAATTAAATCACTTGTTTGGTGGACATTTCGCAGTCTTGTAAATCATTATCAATCTGAAGAAGAAATTTTAAAATTACCATTACCACCCAAAATTATACACTATATAGAAGAAAATTATACTGACATACTGTTAAGTCTAATGTAATATATTATTAAAAAACACATTCTTTGGCATTTTGAGAAAAGATTACAACAGATATTTATGTGCTACTCAGATATGTGATTGCATCATTCACGGAAAGACAGTTGTAATTAAATGCCAGTTGTTTTCCAACCAGCTGACTCGTTTTGAGGTCACAAAGTGAAATCATATTAAAGGCAAATTTTTATTAATATCTCTTAATGTATATTTAAATATTGATGTGTGTGATCTGAAGCAACATATTTAAATAAATTGATTGGAAACAAAAGTGACATTTTGAATAAAGAAAACAATATTAGAATTTCAATACTTATATTTAGAGATCAATTTATTTTAAAAGACGACAATTTATATATAATTAATTAAAAAAAATGATAAGTTTTGAATTGCAACTCTGTGTGATTTGATAAATATAGATCATGATAATTTTTTGATCTGATGCATTTAAAAAAAGTAAATTGCATTTCAAATTTTAAAATTTTAACAAAATTATTTCAATAAAATGATTTAAGGTAAAAAAAAAAGATTTTTTAAGGTTTTTTTTAAATATTGACTCATTCTTTGGCATTCTGAGAAAGGTTTCATGTACAGTTAATTATTTGACTGACTGTTCCTACGCTCCGAAAATTTTTTTCGAGTTTCACATGCCCATCTTCAAACGACGATTCCCAAGCAACTAAAAGAGCCTAACGATCGCAATCACTTTCAGAATCTGCGAAATATATTCTAGTTTCATAATAACACCATCGGGAAGTTTGCACGTTGAACCATTTGGCCCGGGGGGCCTTTTTACGCAGACCTTCGGCAGCCGTTCCTACGCTCCGAAAATTTTTTTCGAGTTTCACATGCCCATCTTCAAACGACGATTCCAAAGCAACTAAAAGAGCCTAAAGATCGCAATCACTTTCAGAATCTGCCAAATATATTCTAGTTTCATAATAAAACAATCGGGAAGTTTGCACGTTGAACCATTTGGCCCGGGGGGCCTTTTTACGCAGACCTTCGGCAGCCGTTCCTACGCTCCGAAAATTTTTTTCGAGTTTCACATGCCCATCTTCAAACGACGATTCCCAAGCAACTAAAAGAGCCTAACGATCGCAATCACTTTCAGAATCTGCGAAATATATTCTAGTTTCATAATAACACCATCGGGAAGTTTGCACGTTGAACCATTTGGCCCGGGGGGCCTTTTTACGCAGACCTTCGGCAGCCGTTCCTACGCTCCGAAAATTTTTTTCGAGTTTCACATGCCCATCTTCAAACGACGATTCCAAAGCAACTAAAAGAGCCTAAAGATCGCAATCACTTTCAGAATCTGCCAAATATATTCTAGTTTCATAATAAAACAATCGGGAAGTTTGCACGTTGAACCATTTGGCCCGGGGGGCCTTTTTACGCAGACCTTCGGCAGCCGTTCCTACGCTCCGAAAATTTTTTTCGAGTTTCACATGCCCATCTTCAAACGACGATTCCCAAGCAACTAAAAGAGCCTAACGATCGCAATCACTTTCAGAATCTGCGAAATATATTCTAGTTTCATAATAACACCATCGGGAAGTTTGCACGTTGAAACATTTGGCCCGGGGGGCCTTTTTACGCAGACCTTCGGCAGCCGTTCCTACGCTCCGAAAATTTTTTTCGAGTTTCACATGCCCATCTTCAAACGACGATTCCAAAGCAACTAAAAGAGCCTAAAGATCGCAATCACTTTCAGAATCTGCCAAATATATTCTAGTTTCATAATAAAACAATCGGGAAGTTTGCACGTTGAACCATTTGGCCCGGGGGGCCTTTTTACGCAGACCTTCGGCAGCCGTTCCTACGCTCCGAAAATTTTTTTCGAGTTTCACATGCCCATCTTCAAACGACGATTCCAAAGCAACTAAAAGAGCCTAAAGATCGCAATCACTTTCAGAATCTGCGAAATATATTCTAGTTTCATAATAACACCATCGGGAAGTTTGCACGTTGAACCATTTGGCCCGGGGGGCCTTTTTACGCAGACCTTCGGCAGCCGTTCCTACGCTCCGAAAATTTTTTTCGAGTTTCACATGCCCATCTTCAAACGACGATTCCCAAGCAACTAAAAGAGCCTAACGATCGCAATCACTTTCAGAATCTGCGAAATATATTCTAGTTTCATAATAACACCATCGGGAAGTTTGCACGTTGAACCATTTGGCCCGGGGGGCCTTTTTACGCAGACCTTCGGCAGCCGTTCCTACGCTCCGAAAATTTTTTTCGAGTTTCACATGCCCATCTTCAAACGACGATTCCAAAGCAACTAAAAGAGCCTAACGATCGCAATCACTTTCAGAATCTGCGAAATATATTCTAGTTTCATAATAACACCATCGGGAAGTTTGCACGTTGAACCATTTGGCCCGGGGGGCCTTTTTACGCAGACCTTCGGCAGCCGTTCCTACGCTCCGAAAATTTTTTTCGAGTTTCACATGCCCATCTTCAAACGACGATTCCAAAGCAACTAAAAGAGCCTAAAGATCGCAATCACTTTCAGAATCTGCCAAATATATTCTAGTTTCATAATAAAACAATCGGGAAGTTTGCACGTTGAACCATTTGGCCCGGGGGGCCTTTTTACGCAGACCTTCGGCAGCCGTTCCTACGCTCCGAAAATTTTTTTCGAGTTTCACATGCCCATCTTCAAACGACGATTCCCAAGCAACTAAAAGAGCCTAACGATCGCAATCACTTTCAGAATCTGCGAAATATATTCTAGTTTCATAATAACACCATCGGGAAGTTTGCACGTTGAACCATTTGGCCCGGGGGGCCTTTTTACGCAGACCTTCGGCAGCCGTTCCTACGCTCCGAAATTTTTTTTCGAGTTTCACATGCCCATCTTCAAACGACGATTCCAAAGCAACTAAAAGAGCCTAAAGATCGCAATCACTTTCAGAATCTGCCAAATATATTCTAGTTTCATAATAAAACAATCGGGAAGTTTGCACGTTGAACCATTTGGCCCGGGGGGCCTTTTTACGCAGACCTTCGGCAGCCGTTCCTACGCTCCGAAAATTTTTTTCGAGTTTCACATGCCCATCTTCAAACGACGATTCCCAAGCAACTAAAAGAGCCTAACGATCGCAATCACTTTCAGAATCTGCGAAATATATTCTAGTTTCATAATAACACCATCGGGAAGTTTGCACGTTGAACCATTTGGCCCGGGGGGCCTTTTTACGCAGACCTTCGGCAGCCGTTCCTACGCTCCGAAAATTTTTTTCGAGTTTCACATGCCCATCTTCAAACGACGATTCCAAAGCAACTAAAAGAGCCTAAAGATCGCAATCACTTTCAGAATCTGCCAAATATATTCTAGTTTCATAATAAAACAATCGGGAAGTTTGCACGTTGAACCATTTGGCCCGGGGGGCCTTTTTACGCAGACCTTCGGCAGCCGTTCCTACGCTCCGAAAATTTTTTTCGAGTTTCACATGCCCATCTTCAAACGACGATTCCCAAGCAACTAAAAGAGCCTAACGATCGCAATCACTTTCAGAATCTGCGAAATATATTCTAGTTTCATAATAACACCATCGGGAAGTTTGCACGTTGAACCATTTGGCCCGGGGGGCCTTTTTACGCAGACCTTCGGCAGCCGTTCCTACGCTCCGAAAATTTTTTTCGAGTTTCACATGCCCATCTTCAAACGACGATTCCAAAGCAACTAAAAGAGCCTAAAGATCGCAATCACTTTCAGAATCTGCCAAATATATTCTAGTTTCATAATAAAACAATCGGGAAGTTTGCACGTTGAACCATTTGGCCCGGGGGGCCTTTTTACGCAGACCTTCGGCAGCCGTTTCTACGCTCCGAAAATTTTTTTCGAGTTTCACATGCCCATCTTCAAACGACGATTCCCAAGCAACTAAAAGAGCCTAACGATCGCAATCACTTTCAGAATCTGCGAAATATATTCTAGTTTCATAATAACACCATCGGGAAGTTTGCACGTTGAACCATTTGGCCCGGGGGGCCTTTTTACGCAGACCTTCGGCAGCCGTTCCTACGCTCCGAAAATTTTTTTCGAGTTTCACATGCCCATCTTCAAACGACGATTCCAAAGCAACTAAAAGAGCCTAAAGATCGCAATCACTTTCAGAATCTGCCAAATATATTCTAGTTTCATAATAAAACAATCGGGAAGTTTGCACGTTGAACCATTTGGCCCGGGGGGCCTTTTTACGCAGACCTTCGGCAGCCGTTCCTACGCTCCGAAAATTTTTTTCGAGTTTCACATGCCCATCTTCAAACGACGATTCCCAAGCAACTAAAAGAGCCTAACGATCGCAATCACTTTCAGAATCTGCGAAATATATTCTAGTTTCATAATAACACCATCGGGAAGTTTGCACGTTGAACCATTTGGCCCGGGGGGCCTTTTTACGCAGACCTTCGGCAGCCGTTCCTACGCTCCGAAAATTTTTTTCGAGTTTCACATGCCCATCTTCAAACGACGATTCCAAAGCAACTAAAAGAGCCTAAAGATCGCAATCTCTTTCAGAATCTGCCAAATATATTCTAGTTTCATAATAAAACAATCGGGAAGTTTGCACGTTGAACCATTTGGCCCGGGGGGCCTTTTTACGCAGACCTTCGGCAGCCGTTCCTACGCTCCGAAAATTTTTTTCGAGTTTCACATGCCCATCTTCAAACGACGATTCCCAAGCAACTAAAAGAGCCTAACGATCGCAATCACTTTCAGAATCTGCGAAATATATTCTAGTTTCATAATAACACCATCGGGAAGTTTGCACGTTGAACCATTTGGCCCGGGAGGCCTTTTTACGCAGACCTTCGGCAGCCGTTCCTACGCTCCGAAAATTTTTTTCGAGTTTCACATGCCCATCTTCAAACGACGATTCCAAAGCAACTAAAAGAGCCTAAAGATCGCAATCACTTTCAGAATCTGCCAAATATATTCTAGTTTCATAATAAAACAATCGGGAAGTTTGCACGTTGAACCATTTGGCCCGGGGGGCCTTTTTACGCAGACCTTCGGCAGCCGTTCCTACGCTCCGAAAATTTTTTTCGAGTTTCACATGCCCATCTTCAAACGACGATTCCCAAGCAACTAAAAGAGCCTAACGATCGCAATCACTTTCAGAATCTGCGAAATATATTCTAGTTTCATAATAACACCATCGGGAAGTTTGCACGTTGAACCATTTGGCCCGGGGGGCCTTTTTACGCAGACCTTCGGCAGCCGTTCCTACGCTCCGAAAATTTTTTTCGAGTTTCACATGCCCATCTTCAAACGACGATTCCAAAGCAACTAAAAGAGCCTAAAGATCGCAATCACTTTCAGAATCTGCCAAATATATTCTAGTTTCATAATAAAACAATCGGGAAGTTTGCACGTTGAACCATTTGGCCCGGGGGGCCTTTTTACGCAGACCTTCGGCAGCCGTTCCTACGCTCCGAAAATTTTTTTCGAGTTTCACATGCCCATCTTCAAACGACGATTCCCAAGCAACTAAAAGAGCCTAACGATCGCAATCACTTTCAGAATCTGCGAAATATATTCTAGTTTCATAATAACACCATCGGGAAGTTTGCACGTTGAACCATTTGGCCCGGGGGGCCTTTTTACGCAGACCTTCGGCAGCCGTTCCTACGCTCCGAAAATTTTTTTCGAGTTTCACATGCCCATCTTCAAACGACGATTCCAAAGCAACTAAAAGAGCCTAAAGATCGCAATCACTTTCAGAATCTGCCAAATATATTCTAGTTTCATAATAAAACAATCGGGAAGTTTGCACGTTGAACCATTTGGCCCGGGGGGCCTTTTTACGCAGACCTTCGGCAGCCGTTCCTACGCTCCGAAAATTTTTTTCGAGTTTCACATGCCCATCTTCAAACGACGATTCCCAAGCAACTAAAAGAGCCTAACGATCGCAATCACTTTCAGAATCTGCGAAATATATTCTAGTTTCATAATAACACCATCGGGAAGTTTGCACGTTGAACCATTTGGCCCGGGGGGCCTTTTTACGCAGACCTTCGGCAGCCGTTCCTACGCTCCGAAAATTTTTTTCGAGTTTCACATGCCCATCTTCAAACGACGATTCCAAAGCAACTAAAAGAGCCTAAAGATCGCAATCACTTTCAGAATCTGCCAAATATATTCTTGTTTCATAATAAAACAATCGGGAAGTTTGCACGTTGAACCATTTGGCCCGGGGGGCCTTTTTACGCAGACCTTCGGCAGCCGTTCCTACGCTCCGAAAATTTTTTTCGAGTTTCACATGCCCATCTTCAAACGACGATTCCCAAGCAACTAAAAGAGCCTAACGATCGCAATCACTTTCAGAATCTGCGAAATATATTCTAGTTTCATAATAACACCATCGGGAAGTTTGCACGTTGAACCATTTGGCCCGGGGGGCCTTTTTACGCAGACCTTCGGCAGCCGTTCCTACGCTCCGAAAATTTTTTTCGAGTTTCACATGCCCATCTTCAAACGACGATTCCAAAGCAACTAAAAGAGCCTAAAGATCGCAATCACTTTCAGAATCTGCCAAATATATTCTAGTTTCATAATAAAACAATCGGGAAGTTTGCACGTTGAACCATTTGGCCCGGGGGGCCTTTTTACGCAGACCTTCGGCAGCCGTTCCTACGCTCCGAAATTTTTTTTCGAGTTTCACATGCCCATCTTCAAACGACGATTCCCAAGCAACTAAAAGAGCCTAACGATCGCAATCACTTTCAGAATCTGCGAAATATATTCTAGTTTCATAATAACACCATCGGGAAGTTTGCACGTTGAACCATTTGGCCCAGGGGGCCTTTTTACGCAGACCTTCGGCAGCCGTTCCTACGCTCCGAAAATTTTTTTCGAGTTTCACATGCCCATCTTCAAACGACGATTCCAAAGCAACTAAAAGAGCCTAAAGATCGCAATCACTTTCAGAATCTGCCAAATATATTCTAGTTTCATAATAAAACAATCGGGAAGTTTGCACGTTGAACCATTTGGCCCGGGGGGCCTTTTTACGCAGACCTTCGGCAGCCGTTCCTACGCTCCGAAAATTTTTTTCGAGTTTCACATGCCCATCTTCAAACGACGATTCCCAAGCAACTAAAAGAGCCTAACGATCGCAATCACTTTCAGAATCTGCGAAATATATTCTAGTTTCATAATAACACCATCGGGAAGTTTGCACGTTGAACCATTTGGCCCGGGGGGCCTTTTTACGCAGACCTTCGGCAGCCGTTCCTACGCTCCGAAAATTTTTTTCGAGTTTCACATGCCCATCTTCAAACGACGATTCCAAAGCAACTAAAAGAGCCTAAAGATCGCAATCACTTTCAGAATCTGCCAAATATATTCTAGTTTCATAATAAAACAATCGGGAAGTTTGCACGTTGAACCATTTGGCCCGGGGGGCCTTTTTACGCAGACCTTCGGCAGCCGTTCCTACGCTCCGAAAATTTTTTTCGAGTTTCACATGCCCATCTTCAAACGACGATTCCCAAGCAACTAAAAGAGCCTAACGATCGCAATCACTTTCAGAATCTGCGAAATATATTCTAGTTTCATAATAACACCATCGGGAAGTTTGCACGTTGAACCATTTGGCCCGGGGGGCCTTTTTACGCAGACCTTCGGCAGCCGTTCCTACGCTCCGAAAATTTTTTTCGAGTTTCACATGCCCATCTTCAAACGACGATTCCAAAGCAACTAAAAGAGCCTAAAGATCGCAATCACTTTCAGAATCTGCGAAATATATTCTAGTTTCATAATAACACCATCGGGAAGTTTGCACGTTGAACCATTTGGCCCGGGGGGCCTTTTTACGCAGACCTTCGGCAGCCGTTCCTACGCTCCGAAAATTTTTTTCGAGTTTCACATGCCCATCTTCAAACGACGATTCCAAAGCAACAAAAAGAGCCTAAAGATCGCAATCACTTTCAGAATCTGCCAAATATATTCTAGTTTCATAATAAAACAATCGGGAAGTTTGCACGTTGAACCATTTGGCCCGGGGGGCCTTTTTACGCAGACCTTCGGCAGCCGTTCCTACGCTCCGAAAATTTTTTTCGAGTTTCACATGCCCATATTCAAACGACGATTCCCAAGCAACTAAAAGAGCCTAACGATCGCAATCACTTTCAGAATCTGCGAAATATATTCTAGTTTCATAATAAAACAATCGGGAAGTTTGCACGTTGAACCATTTGGCCCGGGGGGCCTTTTTACGCAGACCTTCGGCAGCCGTTCCTACGCTCCGAAAATTTTTTTCGAGTTTCACATGCCCATCTTCAAACGACGATTCCAAAGCAACTAAAAGAGCCTAAAGATCGCAATCACTTTCAGAATCTGCCAAATATATTCTAGTTTCATAATAAAACAATCGGGAAGTTTGCACGTTGAACCATTTGGCCCGGGGGGCCTTTTTACGCAGACCTTCGGCAGCCGTTCCTACGCTCCGAAATTTTTTTTCGAGTTTCACATGCCCATCTTCAAACGACGATTCCCAAGCAACTAAAAGAGCCTAACGATCGCAATCACTTTCAGAATCTGCGAAATATATTCTAGTTTCATAATAACACCATCGGGAAGTTTGCACGTTGAACCATTTGGCCCAGGGGGCCTTTTTACGCAGACCTTCGGCAGCCGTTCCTACGCTCCGAAAATTTTTTTCGAGTTTCACATGCCCATCTTCAAACGACGATTCCAAAGCAACTAAAAGAGCCTAAAGATCGCAATCACTTTCAGAATCTGCCAAATATATTCTAGTTTCATAATAAAACAATCGGGAAGTTTGCACGTTGAACCATTTGGCCCGGGGGGCCTTTTTACGCAGACCTTCGGCAGCCGTTCCTACGCTCCGAAAATTTTTTTCGAGTTTCACATGCCCATCTTCAAACGACGATTCCCAAGCAACTAAAAGAGCCTAACGATCGCAATCACTTTCAGAATCTGCGAAATATATTCTAGTTTCATAATAACACCATCGGGAAGTTTGCACGTTGAACCATTTGGCCCGGGGGGCCTTTTTACGCAGACCTTCGGCAGCCGTTCCTACGCTCCGAAAATTTTTTTCGAGTTTCACATGCCCATCTTCAAACGACGATTCCAAAGCAACTAAAAGAGCCTAAAGATCGCAATCACTTTCAGAATCTGCCAAATATATTCTAGTTTCATAATAAAACAATCGGGAAGTTTGCACGTTGAACCATTTGGCCCGGGGGGCCTTTTTACGCAGACCTTCGGCAGCCGTTCCTACGCTCCGAAAATTTTTTTCGAGTTTCACATGCCCATCTTCAAACGACGATTCCCAAGCAACTAAAAGAGCCTAACGATCGCAATCACTTTCAGAATCTGCGAAATATATTCTAGTTTCATAATAACACCATCGGGAAGTTTGCACGTTGAACCATTTGGCCCGGGGGGCCTTTTTACGCAGACCTTCGGCAGCCGTTCCTACGCTCCGAAAATTTTTTTCGAGTTTCACATGCCCATCTTCAAACGACGATTCCAAAGCAACTAAAAGAGCCTAAAGATCGCAATCACTTTCAGAATCTGCGAAATATATTCTAGTTTCATAATAACACCATCGGGAAGTTTGCACGTTGAACCATTTGGCCCGGGGGGCCGTTTTACGCAGACCTTCGGCAGCCGTTCCTACGCTCCGAAAATTTTTTTCGAGTTTCACATGCCCATCTTCAAACGACGATTCCAAAGCAACTAAAAGAGCCTAAAGATCGCAATCACTTTCAGAATCTGCCAAATATATTCTAGTTTCATAATAAAACAATCGGGAAGTTTGCACGTTGAACCATTTGGCCCGGGGGGCCTTTTTACGCAGACCTTCGGCAGCCGTTCCTACGCTCCGAAAATTTTTTTCGAGTTTCACATGCCCATATTCAAACGACGATTCCCAAGCAACTAAAAGAGCCTAACGATCGCAATCACTTTCAGAATCTGCGAAATATATTCTAGTTTCATAATAATACAATCGGGAAGTTTGCACGTTGAACCATTTGGCCCGGGGGGCCTTTTTACGCAGACCTTCGGCAGCCGTTCCTACGCTCCGAAAATTTTTTTCGAGTTTCACATGCCCATCTTCAAACGACGATTCCCAAGCAACTAAAAGAGCCTAACGATCGCAATCACTTTCAGAATCTGCGAAATATATTCTAGTTTCATAATAACACCATCGGGAAGTTTGCACGTTGAACCATTTGGCCCGGGGGGCCTTTTTACGCAGACCTTCGGCAGCCGTTCCTACGCTCCGAAAATTTTTTTCGAGTTTCACATGCCCATCTTCAAACGACGATTCCAAAGCAACTAAAAGAGCCTAAAGATCGCAATCACTTTCAGAATCTGCCAAATATATTCTAGTTTCATAATAAAACAATCGGGAAGTTTGCACGTTGAACCATTTGGCCCGGGGGGCCTTTTTACGCAGACCTTCGGCAGCCGTTCCTACGCTCCGAAAATTTTTTTCGAGTTTCACATGCCCATCTTCAAACGACGATTCCCAAGCAACTAAAAGAGCCTAACGATCGCAATCACTTTCAGAATCTGCGAAATATATTCTAGTTTCATAATAACACCATCGGGAAGTTTGCACGTTGAACCATTTGGCCCGGGGGGCCTTTTTACGCAGACCTTCGGCAGTCGTTCCTACGCTCCGAAAATTTTTTTCGAGTTTCACATGCCCATCTTCAAACGACGATTCCAAAGCAACTAAAAGAGCCTAAAGATCGCAATCACTTTCAGAATCTGCCAAATATATTCTAGTTTCATAATAAAACAATCGGGAAGTTTGCACGTTGAACCATTTGGCCCGGGGGGCCTTTTTACGCAGACCTTCGGCAGCCGTTCCTACGCTCCGAAAAGTTTTTTCGAGTTTCACATGCCCATCTTCAAACGACGATTCCCAAGCAACTAAAAGAGCCTAACGATCGCAATCACTTTCAGAATCTGCGAAATATATTCTAGTTTCATAATAACACCATCGGGAAGTTTGCACGTTGAACCATTTGGCCCGGGGGGCCTTTTTACGCAGACCTTCGGCAGCCGTTCCTACGCTCCGAAAATTTTTTTCGAGTTTCACATGCCCATCTTCAAACGACGATTCCAAAGCAACTAAAAGAGCCTAAAGATCGCAATCACTTTCAGAATCTGCCAAATATATTCTAGTTTCATAATAAAACAATCGGGAAGTTTGCACGTTGAACCATTTGGCCCGGGGGGCCTTTTTACGCAGACCTTCGGCAGCCGTTCCTACGCTCCGAAAATTTTTTTCGAGTTTCACATGCCCATATTCAAACGACGATTCCCAAGCAACTAAAAGAGCCTAACGATCGCAATCACTTTCAGAATCTGCGAAATATATTCTAGTTTCATAATAAAACAATCGGGAAGTTTGCACGTTGAACCATTTGGCCCGGGGGGCCTTTTTACGCAGACCTTCGGCAGCCGTTCCTACGCTCCGAAAATTTTTTTCGAGTTTCACATGCCCATCTTCAAACGACGATTCCCAAGCAACTAAAAGAGCCTAACGATCGCAATCACTTTCAGAATCTGCGAAATATATTCTAGTTTCATAATAACACCATCGGGAAGTTTGCACGTTGAACCATTTGGCCCGGGGGGCCTTTTTACGCAGACCTTCGGCAGCCGTTCCTACGCTCCGAAAATTTTTTTCGAGTTTCACATGCCCATCTTCAAACGACGATTCCAAAGCAACTAAAAGAGCCTAAAGATCGCAATCACTTTCAGAATCTGCCAAATATATTCTAGTTTCATAATAAAACAATCGGGAAGTTTGCACGTTGAACCATTTGGCCCGGGGGGCCTTTTTACGCAGACCTTCGGCAGCCGTTCCTACGCTCCGAAAATTTTTTTCGAGTTTCACATGCCCATCTTCAAACGACGATTCCCAAGCAACTAAAAGAGCCTAACGATCGCAATCACTTTCAGAATCTGCGAAATATATTCTAGTTTCATAATAACACCATCGGGAAGTTTGCACGTTGAACCATTTGGCCCGGGGGGCCTTTTTATGCAGACCTTCGGCAGTCGTTCCTACGCTCCGAAAATTTTTTTCGAGTTTCACATGCCCATCTTCAAACGACGATTCCAAAGCAACTAAAAGAGCCTAAAGATCGCAATCACTTTCAGAATCTGCCAAATATATTCTAGTTTCATAATAAAACAATCGGGAAGTTTGCACGTTGAACCATTTGGCCCGGGGGGCCTTTTTACGCAGACCTTCGGCAGCCGTTCCTACGCTCCGAAAATTTTTTTCGAGTTTCACATGCCCATCTTCAAACGACGATTCCCAAGCAACTAAAAGAGCCTAACGATCGCAATCACTTTCAGAATCTGCGAAATATATTCTAGTTTCATAATAACACCATCGGTAAGTTTGCACGTTGAACCATTTGGCCCGGGGGGCCTTTTTACGCAGACCTTCGGCAGCCGTTCCTACGCTCCGAAAATTTTTTTCGAGTTTCACATGCCCATCTTCAAACGACGATTCCAAAGCAACTAAAAGAGCCTAAAGATCGCAATCACTTTCAGAATCTGCCAAATATATTCTAGTTTCATAATAAAACAATCGGGAAGTTTGCACGTTGAACCATTTGGCCCGGGGGGCCTTTTTACGCAGACCTTCGGCAGCCGTTCCTACGCTCCGAAAATTTTTTTCGAGTTTCACATGCCCATCTTCAAACGACGATTCCCAAGCAACTAAAAGAGCCTAACGATCGCAATCACTTTCAGAATCTGCGAAATATATTCTAGTTTCATAATAACACCATCGGGAAGTTTGCACGTTGAACCATTTGGCCCGGGGGGCCTTTTTACGCAGACCTTCGGCAGCCGTTCCTACGCTCCGAAAATTTTTTTCGAGTTTCACATGCCCATCTTCAAACGACGATTCCAAAGCAACTAAAAGAGCCTAAAGATCGCAATCACTTTCAGAATCTGCCAAATATATTCTAGTTTCATAATAAAACAATCGGGAAGTTTGCACGTTGAACCATTTGGCCCGGGGGGCCTTTTTACGCAGACCTTCGGCAGCCGTTCCTACGCTCGGAAAATTTTTTTCGAGTTTCACATGCCCATCTTCAAACGACGATTCCAAAGCAACTAAAAGAGCCTAAAGATCGCAATCACTTTCAGAATCTGCCAAATATATTCTAGTTTCATAATAAAACAATCGGGAAGTTTGCACGTTGAACCATTTGGCCCGGGGGGCCTTTTTACGCAGACCTTCGGCAGCCGTTCCTACGCTCCGAAAATTTTTTTCGAGTTTCACATGCCCATCTTCAAACGACGATTCCCAAGCAACTAAAAGAGCCTAACGATCGCAATCACTTTCAGAATCTGCGAAATATATTCTAGTTTCATAATAACACCATCGGGAAGTTTGCACGTTGAACCATTTGGCCCGGGGGGCCTTTTTACGCAGACCTTCGGCAGCCGTTCCTACGCTCCGAAAATTTTTTTCGAGTTTCACATGCCCATCTTCAAACGACGATTCCAAAGCAACTAAAAGAGCCTAAAGATCGCAATCACTTTCAGAATCTGCCAAATATATTCTAGTTTCATAATAAAACAATCGGGAAGTTTGCACGTTGAACCATTTGGCCCGGGGGGCCTTTTTACGCAGACCTTCGGCAGCCGTTCCTACGCTCCGAAAATTTTTTTCGAGTTTCACATGCCCATCTTCAAACGACGATTCCCAAGCAACTAAAAGAGCCTAACGATCGCAATCACTTTCAGAATCTGCGAAATATATTCTAGTTTCATAATAACACCATCGGGAAGTTTGCACTTTGAACCATTTGGCCCGGGGGGCCTTTTTACGCAGACCTTCGGCAGCCGTTCCTACGTTCCGAAAATTTTTTTCGAGTTTCACATGCCCATCTTCAAACGACGATTCCAAAGCAACTAAAAGAGCCTAAAGATCGCAATCACTTTCAGAATCTGCCAAATATATTCTAGTTTCATAATAAAACAATCGGGAAGTTTGCACGTTGAACCATTTGGCCCGGGGGGCCTTTTTACGCAGACCTTCGGCAGCCGTTCCTACGCTCCGAAAATTTTTTTCGAGTTTCACATGCCCATCTTCAAACGACGATTCCCAAGCAACTAAAAGAGCCTAACGATCGCAATCACTTTCAGAATCTGCGAAATATATTCTAGTTTCATAATAACACCATCGGGAAGTTTGCACGTTGAACCATTTGGCCCGGGGAGCCTTTTTACGCAGACCTTCGGCAGCCGTTCCTACGCTCCGAAAATTTTTTTCGAGTTTCACATGCCCATCTTCAAACGACGATTCCAAAGCAACTAAAAGAGCCTAAAGATCGCAATCACTTTCAGAATCTGCCAAATATATTCTAGTTTCATAATAAAACAATCGGGAAGTTTGCACGTTGAACCATTTGGCCCGGGGGGCCTTTTTACGCAGACCTTCGGCAGCCGTTCCTACGCTCCGAAAATTTTTTTCGAGTTTCACATGCCCATCTTCAAACGACGATTCCCAAGCAACTAAAAGAGCCTAACGATCGCAATCACTTTCAGAATCTGCGAAATATATTCTAGTTTCATAATAAAACAATCGGGAAGTTTGCACGTTGAACCATTTGGCCCGGGGGGCCTTTTTACGCAGACCTTCGGCAGCCGTTCCTACGCTCCGAAAATTTTTTTCGAGTTTCACATGCCCATCTTCAAACGACGATTCCCAAGCAACTAAAAGAGCCTAACGATCGCAATCACTTTCAGAATCTGCGAAATATATTCTAGTTTCATAATAACACCATCGGGAAGTTTGCACGTTGAACCATTTGGCCCGGGGGGCCTTTTTACGCAGACCTTCGGCAGCCGTTCCTACGCTCCGAAAATTTTTTTCGAGTTTCACATGCCCATCTTCAAACGACGATTCCAAAGCAACTAAAAGAGCCTAAAGATCGCAATCACTTTCAGAATCTGCCAAATATATTCTAGTTTCATAATAAAACAATCGGGAAGTTTGCACGTTGAACCATTTGGCCCGGGGGGCCTTTTTACGCAGACCTTCGGCAGCCGTTCCTACGCTCCGAAAATTTTTTTCGAGTTTCACATGCCCATCTTCAAACGACGATTCCCAAGCAACTAAAAGAGCCTAACGATCGCAACACTTTCAGAATCTGCGAAATATATTCTAGTTTCATAATAACACCATCGGGAAGTTTGCACGTTGAACCATTTGGCCCGGGGGGCCTTTTTACGCAGACCTTCGGCAGCCGTTCCTACGCTCCGAAAATTTTTTTCGAGTTTCACATGCCCATCTTCAAACGACGATTCCAAAGCAACTAAAAGAGCCTAAAGATCGCAATCACTTTCAGAATCTGCCAAATATATTCTAGTTTCATAATAAAACAATCGGGAAGTTTGCACGTTGAACCATTTGGCCCGGGGGGCCTTTTTACGCAGACCTTCGGCAGCCGTTCCTACGCTCCGAAAATTTTTTTCGAGTTTCACATGCCCATCTTCAAACGACGATTCCCAAGCAACTAAAAGAGCCTAACGATCGCAATCACTTTCAGAATCTGCGAAATATATTCTAGTTTCATAATAACACCATCGGGAAGTTTGCACGTTGAACCATTTGGCCCGGGGGGCCTTTTTACGCAGACCTTCGGCAGCCGTTCCTACGCTCCGAAAATTTTTTTCGAGTTTCACATGCCCATCTTCAAACGACGATTCCAAAGCAACTAAAAGAGCCTAAAGATCGCAATCACTTTCAGAATCTGCCAAATATATTCTAGTTTCATAATAAAACAATCGGGAAGTTTGCACGTTGAACCATTTGGCCCGGGGGGCCTTTTTACGCAGACCTTCGGCAGCCGTTCCTACGCTCCGAAAATTTTTTTCGAGTTTCACATGCCCATCTTCAAACGACGATTCCCAAGCAACTAAAAGAGCCTAACGATCGCAATCACTTTCAGAATCTGCGAAATATATTCTAGTTTCATAATAACACCATCGGGAAGTTTGCACGTTGAACCATTTGGCCCGGGGGGCCTTTTTACGCAGACCTTCGGCAGCCGTTCCTACGCTCCGAAAATTTTTTTCGAGTTTCACATGCCCATCTTCAAACGACGATTCCAAAGCAACTAAAAGAGCCTAAAGATCGCAATCACTTTCAGAATCTGCCAAATATATTCTAGTTTCATAATAAAACAATCGGGAAGTTTGCACGTTGAACCATTTGGCCCGGGGGGCCTTTTTACGCAGACCTTCGGCAGCCGTTCCTACGCTCCGAAATTTTTTTCGAGTTTCACATGCCCATCTTCAAACGACGATTCCCAAGCAACTAAAAGAGCCTAACGATCGCAATCACTTTCAGAATCTGCGAAATATATTCTAGTTTCATAATAACACCATCGGGAAGTTTGCACGTTGAACCATTTGGCCCGGGGGGCCTTTTTACGCAGACCTTCGGCAGCCGTTCCTACGCTCCGAAAATTTTTTTCGAGTTTCACATGCCCATCTTCAAACGACGATTCCAAAGCAACTAAAAGAGCCTAAAGATCGCAATCACTTTCAGAATCTGCCAAATATATTCTAGTTTCATAATAAAACAATCGGGAAGTTTGCACGTTGAACCATTTGGCCCGGGGGGCCTTTTTACGCAGACCTTCGGCAGCCGTTCCTACGCTCCGAAAATTTTTTTCGAGTTTCACATGCCCATCTTCAAACGACGATTCCAAAGCAACTAAAAGAGCCTAAAGATCGCAATCACTTTCAGAATCTGCCAAATATATTCTAGTTTCATAATAAAACAATCGGGAAGTTTGCACGTTGAACCATTTGGCCCGGGGGGCCTTTTTACGCAGACCTTCGGCAGCCGTTCCTACGCTCCGAAAATTTTTTTCGAGTTTCACATGCCCATCTTCAAACGACGATTCCCAAGCAACTAAAAGAGCCTAACGATCGCAATCACTTTCAGAATCTGCGAAATATATTCTAGTTTCATAATAACACCATCGGGAAGTTTGCACGTTGAACCATTTGGCCCGGGGGGCCTTTTTACGCAGACCTTCGGCAGCCGTTCCTACGCTCCGAAAATTTTTTTCGAGTTTCACATGCCCATCTTCAAACGACGATTCCAAAGCAACTAAAAGAGCCTAAAGATCGCAATCACTTTCAGAATCTGCCAAATATATTCTAGTTTCATAATAAAACAATCGGGAAGTTTGCACGTTGAACCATTTGGCCCGGGGGGCCTTTTTACGCAGACCTTCGGCAGCCGTTCCTACGCTCCGAAAATTTTTTTCGAGTTTCACATGCCCATCTTCAAACGACGATTCCCAAGCAACTAAAAGAGCCTAACGATCGCAATCACTTTCAGAATCTGCGAAATATATTCTAGTTTCATAATAACACCATCGGGAAGTTTGCACGTTGAACCATTTGGCCCGGGGGGCCTTTTTACGCAGACCTTCGGCAGCCGTTCCTACGCTCCGAAAATTTTTTTCGAGTTTCACATGCCCATCTTCAAACGACGATTCCAAAGCAACTAAAAGAGCCTAAAGATCGCAATCACTTTCAGAATCTGCCAAATATATTCTAGTTTCATAATAAAACAATCGGGAAGTTTGCACGTTGAACCATTTGGCCCGGGGGGCCTTTTTACGCAGACCTTCGGCAGCCGTTCCTACGCTCCGAAAATTTTTTTCGAGTTTCACATGCCCATCTTCAAACGACGATTCCCAAGCAACTAAAAGAGCCTAACGATCGCAATCACTTTCAGAATCTGCGAAATATATTCTAGTTTCATAATAACACCATCGGGAAGTTTGCACGTTGAACCATTTGGCCCGGGGGGCCTTTTTACGCAGACCTTCGGCAGCCGTTCCTACGCTCCGAAAATTTTTTTCGAGTTTCACATGCCCATCTTCAAACGACGATTCCAAAGCAACTAAAAGAGCCTAAAGATCGCAATCACTTTCAGAATCTGCCAAATATATTCTAGTTTCATAATAAAACAATCGGGAAGTTTGCACGTTGAACCATTTGGCCCGGGGGGCCTTTTTACGCAGACCTTCGGCAGCCGTTCCTACGCTCCGAAAATTTTTTTCGAGTTTCACATGCCCATCTTCAAACGACGATTCCAAAGCAACTAAAAGAGCCTAAAGATCGCAATCACTTTCAGAATCTGCCAAATATATTCTAGTTTCATAATAAAACAATCGGGAAGTTTGCACGTTGAACCATTTGGCCCGGGGGGCCTTTTTACGCAGACCTTCGGCAGCCGTTCCTACGCTCCGAAAATTTTTTTCGAGTTTCACATGCCCATCTTCAAACGACGATTCCCAAGCAACTAAAAGAGCCTAACGATCGCAATCACTTTCAGAATCTGCGAAATATATTCTAGTTTCATAATAACACCATCGGGAAGTTTGCACGTTGAACCATTTGGCCCGGGGGGCCTTTTTACGCAGACCTTCGGCAGCCGTTCCTACGCTCCGAAAATTTTTTTCGAGTTTCACATGCCCATCTTCAAACGACGATTCCAAAGCAACTAAAAGAGCCTAAAGATCGCAATCACTTTCAGAATCTGCCAAATATATTCTAGTTTCATAATAAAACAATCGGGAAGTTTGCACGTTGAACCATTTGGCCCGGGGGGCCTTTTTACGCAGACCTTCGGCAGCCGTTCCTACGCTCCGAAAATTTTTTTCGAGTTTCACATGCCCATCTTCAAACGACGATTCCCAAGCAACTAAAAGAGCCTAACGATCGCAATCACTTTCAGAATCTGCGAAATATATTCTAGTTTCATAATAACACCATCGGGAAGTTTGCACGTTGAACCATTTGGCCCGGGGGGCCTTTTTACGCAGACCTTCGGCAGCCGTTCCTACGCTCCGAAAATTTTTTTCGAGTTTCACATGCCCATCTTCAAACGACGATTCCAAAGCAACTAAAAGAGCCTAAAGATCGCAATCACTTTCAGAATCTGCCAAATATATTCTAGTTTCATAATAAAACAATCGGGAAGTTTGCACGTTGAACCATTTGGCCCGGGGGGCCTTTTTACGCAGACCTTCGGCAGCCGTTCCTACGCTCCGAAAATTTTTTTCGAGTTTCACATGCCCATCTTCAAACGACGATTCCCAAGCAACTAAAAGAGCCTAACGATCGCAATCACTTTCAGAATCTGCGAAATGTATTCTAGTTTCATAATAACACCATCGGGAAGTTTGCACGTTGAACCATTTGGCCCGGGGGGCCTTTTTACGCAGACCTTCGGCAGCCGTTCCTACGCTCCGAAAATTTTTTTCGAGTTTCACATGCCCATCTTCAAACGACGATTCCAAAGCAACTAAAAGAGCCTAAAGATCGCAATCACTTTCAGAATCTGCCAAATATATTCTAGTTTCATAATAAAACAATCGGGAAGTTTGCACGTTGAACCATTTGGCCCGGGGGGCCTTTTTACGCAGACCTTCGGCAGCCGTTCCTATGCTCCGAAAATTTTTTTCGAGTTTCACATGCCCATCTTCAAACGACGATTCCCAAGCAACTAAAAGAGCCTAACGATCGCAATCACTTTCAGAATCTGCGAAATATATTCTAGTTTCATAATAACACCATCGGGAAGTTTGCACGTTGAACCATTTGGCCCGGGGGGCCTTTTTACGCAGACCTTCGGCAGCCGTTCCTACGCTCCGAAAATTTTTTTCGAGTTTCACATGCCCATCTTCAAACGACGATTCCAAAGCAACTAAAAGAGCCTAAAGATCGCAATCACTTTCAGAATCTGCCAAATATATTCTAGTTTCATAATAAAACAATCGGGAAGTTTGCACGTTGAACCATTTGGCCCGGGGGGCCTTTTTACGCAGACCTTCGGCAGCCGTTCCTACGCTCCGAAAATTTTTTTCGAGTTTCACATGCCCATCTTCAAACGACGATTCCCAAGCAACTAAAAGAGCCTAACGATCGCAATCACTTTCAGAATCTGCGAAATATATTCTAGTTTCATAATAACACCATCGGGAAGTTTGCACGTTGAACCATTTGGCCCGGGGGGCCTTTTTACGCAGACCTTCGGCAGCCGTTCCTACGCTCCGAAAATTTTTTTCGAGTTTCACATGCCCATCTTCAAACGACGATTCCAAAGCAACTAAAAGAGCCTAAAGATCGCAATCACTTTCAGAATCTGCCAAATATATTCTAGTTTCATAATAAAACAATCGGGAAGTTTGCACGTTGAACCATTTGGCCCGGGGGGCCTTTTTACGCAGACCTTCGGCAGCCGTTCCTACGCTCCGAAAATTTTTTTCGAGTTTCACATGCCCATCTTCAAACGACGATTCCCAAGCAACTAAAAGAGCCTAACGATCGCAATCACTTTCAGAATCTGCGAAATATATTCTAGTTTCATAATAACACCATCGGGAAGTTTGCACGTTGAACCATTTGGCCCGGGGGGCCTTTTTACGCAGACCTTCGGCAGCCGTTCCTACGCTCCGAAAATTTTTTTCGAATTTCACATGCCCATCTTCAAACGACGATTCCAAAGCAACTAAAAGAGCCTAAAGATCGCAATCACTTTCAGAATCTGCCAAATATATTCTAGTTTCATAATAAAACAATCGGGAAGTTTGCACGTTGAACCATTTGGCCCGGGGGGCCTTTTTACGCAGACCTTCGGCAGCCGTTCCTACGCTCCGAAAATTTTTTTCGAGTTTCACATGCCCATTTTCAAACGACGATTCCCAAGCAACTAAAAGAGCCTAACGATCGCAATCACTTTCAGAATCTGCGAAATATATTCTAGTTTCATAATAACACCATCGGGAAGTTTGCACGTTGAACCATTTGGCCCGGGGGGCCTTTTTACGCAGACCTTCGGCAGCCGTTCCTACGCTCCGAAAATTTTTTTCGAGTTTCACATGCCCATCTTCAAACGACGATTCCAAAGCAAATAAAAGAGCCTAAAGATCGCAATCACTTTCAGAATCTGCCAAATATATTCTAGTTTCATAATAAAACAATCGGGAAGTTTGCACGTTGAACCATTTGGCCCGGGGGGCCTTTTTACGCAGACCTTCGGCAGCCGTTCCTACGCTCCGAAAATTTTTTTCGAGTTTCACATGCCCATCTTCAAACGACGATTCCCAAGCAACTAAAAGAGCCTAACGATCGCAATCACTTTCAGAATCTGCGAAATATATTCTAGTTTCATAATAACACCATCGGGAAGTTTGCACGTTGAACCATTTGGCCCGGGGGGCCTTTTTACGCAGACCTTCGGCAGCCGTTCCTACGCTCCGAAAAATTTTTTCGAGTTTCACATGCCCATCTTCAAACGACGATTCCAAAGCAACTAAAAGAGCCTAAAGATCGCAATCACTTTCAGAATCTGCCAAATATATTCTAGTTTCATAATAAAACAATCGGGAAGTTTGCACGTTGAACCATTTGGCCCGGGGGGCCTTTTTACGCAGACCTTCGGCAGCCGTTCCTACGCTCCGAAAATTTTTTTCGAGTTTCACATGCCCATCTTCAAACGACGATTCCCAAGCAACTAAAAGAGCCTAACGATCGCAATCACTTTCAGAATCTGCGAAATATATTCTAGTTTCATAATAACACCATCGGGAAGTTTGCACGTTGAACCATTTGGCCCGGGGGGCCTTTTTACGCAGACCTTCGGCAGCCGTTCCTACGCTCCAAAAATTTTTTTCGAGTTTCACATGCCCATCTTCAAACGACGATTCCAAAGCAACTAAAAGAGCCTAAAGATCGCAATCACTTTCAGAATCTGCCAAATATATTCTAGTTTCATAATAAAACAATCGGGAAGTTTGCACGTTGAACCATTTGGCCCGGGGGGCCTTTTTACGCAGACCTTCGGCAGCCGTTCCTACGCTCCGAAAATTTTTTTCGAGTTTCACATGCCGATCTTCAAACGACGATTCCCAAGCAACTAAAAGAGCCTAACGATCGCAATCACTTTCAGAATCTGCGAAATATATTCTAGTTTCATAATAACACCATCGGGAAGTTTGCACGTTGAACCATTTGGCCCGGGGGGCCTTTTTACGCAGACCTTCGGCAGCCGTTCCTACGCTCCGAAAATTTTTTTCGAGTTTCACATGCCCATCTTCAAACGACGATTCCGAAGCAACTAAAAGAGCCTAAAGATCGCAATCACTTTCAGAATCTGCCAAACATATTCTAGTTTCATAATAAAACAATCGGGAAGTTTGCACGTTGAACCATTTGGCCCGGGGGGCCTTTTTACGCAGACCTTCGGCAGCCGTTCCTACGCTCCGAAAATTTTTTTCGAGTTTCACATGCCCATCTTCAAACGACGATTCCCAAGCAACTAAAAGAGCCTAACGATCGCAATCACTTTCAGAATCTGCGAAATATATTCTAGTTTCATAATAACACCATCGGGAAGTTTGCACGTTGAACCATTTGGCCCGGGGGGCCTTTTTACGCAGACCTTCGGCAGCCGTTCCTACGCTCCGAAAATTTTTTTCGAGTTTCACATGCCCATCTTCAAACGACGATTCCCAAGCAACTAAAAGAGCCTAACGATCGCAATCACTTTCAGAATCTGCGAAATATATTCTAGTTTCATAATAACACCATCGGGAAGTTTGCACGTTGAACCATTTGGCCCGGGGGGCCTTTTTACGCAGACCTTCGGCAGCCGTTCCTACGCTCCGAAAAATTTTTTCGAGTTTCACATGCCCATCTTCAAACGACGATTCCAAAGCAACTAAAAGAGCCTAAAGATCGCAATCACTTTCAGAATCTGCCAAATATATTCTAGTTTCATAATAAAACAATCGGGAAGTTTGCACGTTGAACCATTTGGCCCGGGGGGCCTTTTTACGCAGACCTTCGGCAGCCGTTCCTACGCTCCGAAAATTTTTTTCGAGTTTCACATGCCCATCTTCAAACGACGATTCCAAGCAACTAAAAGAGCCTAACGATCGCAATCACTTTCAGAATCTGCGAAATATATTCTAGTTTCATAATAACACCATCGGGAAGTTTGCACGTTGAACCATTTGGCCCGGGGGGGCCTTTTTACGCAGACCTTCGGCAGCCGTTCCTACGCTCCGAAAATTTTTTTCGAGTTTCACATGCCCATCTTCAAACGACGATTCCAAAGCAACTAAAAGAGCCTAAGATCGCAATCACTTTCAGAATCTGCCAAATATATTCTAGTTTCATAATAAAACAATCGGGAAGTTTGCACGTTGAACCATTTGGCCCGGGGGGCCTTTTTACGCAGACCTTCGGCCAGCCGTTCCTACGCTCCGAAAATTTTTTTCGAGTTTCACATGCCCATCTTCAAACGACGATTCCCAAGCAACTAAAAGAGCCTAACGATCGCAATCACTTTCAGAATCTGCGAAATATATTCTAGTTTCATAATAACACCATCGGGAAGTTTGCACGTTGAACCATTTGGCCCGGGGGGCCTTTTTACGCAGACCTTCGGCAGCCGTTCCTACGCTCCGAAAATTTTTTCGAGTTTCACATGCCCATCTTCAAACGACGATTCCAAAGCAACTAAAAGAGCCTAAAGATCGCAATCACTTTCAGAATCTGCCAAATATATTCTAGTTTCATAATAAAACAATCGGGAAGTTTGCACGTTGAACCATTTGGCCCGGGGGGCCTTTTTACGCAGACCTTCGGCAGCCGTTCCTACGCTCCGAAAATTTTTTCGAGTTTCACATGCCCATCTTCAAACGACGATTCCCAAGCAACTAAAAGAGCCTAACGATCGCAATCACTTTCAGAATCTGCGAAATATATTCTAGTTTCATAATAACACCATCGGGAAGTTTGCACGTTGAACCATTTGGCCCGGGGGGGCCCTTTTTACGCAGACCTTCGGCAGCCGTTCCTACGCTCCGAAAATTTTTTTCGAGTTTCACATGCCCATCTTCAAACGACGATTCCAAAGCAACTAAAAGAGCCTAAAGATCGCAATCACTTTCAGAATCTGCCAAATATATTCTAGTTTCATAATAAAAACAATCGGGAAGTTTGCACGTTGAACCATTTGGCCCGGGGGGCCTTTTTACGCAGACCTTCGGCAGCCGTTCCTACGCTCCGAAAATTTTTTCGAGTTTCACATGCCCATCTTCAAACGACGATTCCCAAGCAACTAAAAGAGCCTAACGATCGCAATCACTTTCAGAATCTGCGAAATATATTCTAGTTTCATAATAACACCCATCGGGAAGTTTGCACGTTGAAACCATTTGGCCCGGGGGGCCTTTTTACGCAGACCTTCGGCAGCCGTTCCTACGCTCCGAAAATTTTTTTCGAGTTTCACATGCCCATCTTCAAACGACGATTCCAAAGCAACTAAAAGAGCCTAAAGATCGCAATCACTTTCAGAATCTGCCAATATATTCTAGTTTCATAATAAAACAATCGGGAAGTTTGCACGTTGAACCATTTGGCCCGGGGGGCCTTTTTACGCAGACCTTCGGCAGCCGTTCCTACGCTCCGAAAATTTTTTTCGAGTTTCACATGCCCATCTTCAAACGACGATTCCCAAGCAACTAAAAGAGCCTAACGATCGCAATCACTTTCAGAATCTGCGAAATATATTCTAGTTTCATAATAACACCATCGGGAAGTTTGCACGTTGAACCATTTGGCCCGGGGGGCCTTTTTACGCAGACCCTTCGGCAGCCGTTCCTACGCTCCGAAAATTTTTTTCGAGTTTCACACTTCCATCTTCAACGACGATTCCAAAGCAACTAAAAGAGCCTAAAGATCGCAATCACTTTCAGAATCTGCCAAATATATTCTAGTTTCATAATAAAACAATCGGGAAGTTTGCACGTTGAACCATTTGGCCCGGGGGCCTTTTACGCAGACCTTCGGCAGCCGTTCCTACGCTCGAAAATTTTTTTCGAGTTTCACATGCCCATCTTCAAACGACGATTCCCAAGCAACTAAAAGAGCCTAACGATCGCAATCACTTTCAGAATCTGCGAAATATATTCTAGTTTCATAATAACACCATCGGGAAGTTTGCACGTTGAACCATTTGGCCCGGGGGGCCTTTTTACGCAGACCTTCGGCAGCCGTTCCTACGCTCCGAAAATTTTTTTCGAGTTTCACATGCCCATCTTCAAACGACGATTCCAAAGCAACTAAAAGAGCCTAAAGATCGCAATCACTTTCAGAATCTGCCAAATATATTCTAGTTTCATAATAAAACAATCGGGAAGTTTGCACGTTGAACCATTTGGCCCGGGGGGCCTTTTTACGCAGACCTTCGGCAGCCGTTCCTACGCTCCGAAAATTTTTTTCGAGTTTCACATGCCCATCTTCAAACGACGATTCCCAAGGAACTAAAAGAGCCTAACGATCGCAATCACTTTCAGAATCTGCGAAATATATTCTAGTTTCATAATAACACCAGCGGAAAGTTTGCACGTTGAACCATTTGGCCCGGGGGGCCTTTTTACGCAGACCTTCGGCAGCCGTTCCTACGCTCCGAAAATTTTTTTCGAGTTTCACATGCCCATCTTCAAACGACGATTCCAAAGCAACTAAAAGAGCCTAAAGATCGCAATCACTTTCACAATCTGCCAAATATATTCTAGTTTCATAATAAAACAATCGGGAAGTTTGCACGTTGAACCATTTGGCCCGGGGGGCCTTTTTACGCAGACCTTCGGCAGCCGTTCCTACGCTCCGAAAATTTTTTTCGAGTTTCACATGCCCATCTTCAAACGACGATTCCCAAGCAACTAAAAGAGCCTAACGATCGCTATCACTTTCAGAATCTGCGAAATATATTCTAGTTTCATAATAACACCATCGGGAAGTTTGCACGTTGAACCATTTGGCCCGGGGGGCCTTTTTACGCAGACCTTCGGCAGCCGTTCCTACGCTCCGAAAATTTTTTTCGAGTTTCACATGCCCATCTTCAAACGACGATTCCAAAGCAACTAAAAGAGCCTAAAGATCGCAATCACTTTCAGAATCTGCCAAATATATTCTAGTTTCATAATAAAACAATCGGGAAGTTTGCACGTTGAACCATTTGGCCCGGGGGGCCTTTTTACGCAGACCTTCGGCAGCCGTTCCTACGCTCCGAAAATTTTTTTCGAGTTTCACATGCCCATCTTCAAACGACGATTCCCAAGCAACTAAAAGAGCCTAACGATCGCAATCACTTTCAGAATCTGCGAAATATATTCTAGTTTCATAATAACACCATCGGGAAGTTTGCACGTTGAACCATTTGGCCCGGGGGGCCTTTTTACGCAGACCTTCGGCAGCCGTTCCTACGCTCCGAAAATTTTTTTCGAGTTTCACATGCCCATCTTCAAACGACGATTCCAAAGCAACTAAAAGAGCCTAAAGATCGCAATCACTTTCAGAATCTGCCAAATATATTCTAGTTTCATAATAAAACAATCGGGAAGTTTGCACGTTGAACCATTTGGCCCGGGGGGCCTTTTTACGCAGACCTTCGGCAGCCGTTCCTACGCTCCGAAAATTTTTTTCGAGTTTCACATGCCCATCTTCAAACGACGATTCCCAAGCAACTAAAAGAGCCTAACGATCGCAATCACTTTCAGAATCTGCGAAATATATTCTAGTTTCATAATAACACCATCGGGAAGTTTGCACGTTGAACCATTTGGCCGGGGGGCCTTTTTACGCAGACCTTCGGCAGCCGTTCCTACGTTCCGAAAATTTTTTTCGAGTTTCACATGCCCATCTTCAAACGACGATTCCAAAGCAACTAAAAGAGCCTAAAGATCGCAATCACTTTCAGAATCTGCCAAATATATTCTAGTTTCATAATAAAACAATCGGGAAGTTTGCACGTTGAACCATTTGGCCCGGGGGGCCTTTTTACGCAGACCTTCGGCAGCCGTTCCTACGCTCCGAAAATTTTTTTCGAGTTTCACATGCCCATCTTCAAACGACGATTCCCAAGCAACTAAAAGAGCCTAACGATCGCAATCACTTTCAGAATCTGCGAAATATATTCTAGTTTCATAATAACACCATCGGGAAGTTTGCACGTTGAACCATTTGGCCCGGGGGGCCTTTTTACGCAGACCTTCGGCAGCCGTTCCTACGCTCCGAAAATTTTTTTCGAGTTTCACATGCCCATCTTCAAACGACGATTCCAAAGCAACTAAAAGAGCCTAAAGATCGCAATCACTTTCAGAATCTGCCAAATATATTCTAGTTTCATAATAAAACAATCGGGAAGTTTGCACGTTGAACCATTTGGCCCGGGGGGCCTTTTTACGCAGACCTTCGGCAGCCGTTCCTACGCTCCGAAAATTTTTTTCGAGTTTCACATGCCCATCTTCAAACGACGATTCCCAAGCAACTAAAAGAGCCTAACGATCGCAATCACTTTCAGAATCTGCGAAATATATTCTAGTTTCATAATAACACCATCGGGAAGTTTGCACGTTGAACCATTTGGCCCGGGGGGCCTTTTTACGCAGACCTTCGGCAGCCGTTCCTACGCTCCGAAAATTTTTTTCGAGTTTCACATGCCCATCTTCAAACGACGATTCCAAAGCAACTAAAAGAGCCTAAAGATCGCAATCACTTTCAGAATCTGCCAAATATATTCTAGTTTCATAATAAAACAATCGGGAAGTTTGCACGTTGAACCATTTGGCCCGGGGGGCCTTTTTACGCAGACCTTCGGCAGCCGTTCCTACGCTCCGAAAATTTTTTTCGAGTTTCACATGCCCATCTTCAAACGACGATTCCCAAGCAACTAAAAGAGCCTAACGATCGCAATCACTTTCAGAATCTGCGAAATATATTCTAGTTTCATAATAACACCATCGGAAAGTTTGCACGTTGAACCATTTGGCCCGGGGGGCCTTTTTACGCAGACCTTCGGCAGCCGTTCCTACGCTCCGAAAATTTTTTTCGAGTTTCACATGCCCATCTTCAAACGACGATTCCAAAGCAACTAAAAGAGCCTAAAGATCGCAATCACTTTCAGAATCTGCCAAATATATTCTAGTTTCATAATAAAACAATCGGGAAGTTTGCACGTTGAACCATTTGGCCCGGGGGGCCTTTTTACGCAGACCTTCGGCAGCCGTTCCTACGCTCCGAAAATTTTTTTCGAGTTTCACATGCCCATCTTCAAACGACGATTCCCAAGCAACTAAAAGAGCCTAACGATCGCAATCACTTTCAGAATCTGCGAAATATATTCTAGTTTCATAATAACACCATCGGGAAGTTTGCACGTTGAACCATTTGGCCCGGGGGGCCTTTTTACGCAGACCTTCGGCAGCCGTTCCTACGCTCCGAAAATTTTTTTCGAGTTTCACATGCCCATCTTCAAACGACGATTCCAAAGCAACTAAAAGAGCCTAAAGATCGCAATCACTTTCAGAATCTGCCAAATATATTCTAGTTTCATAATAAAACAATCGGGAAGTTTGCACGTTGAACCATTTGGCCCGGGGGGCCTTTTTACGCAGACCTTCGGCAGCCGTTCCTACGCTCCGAAAATTTTTTTCGAGTTTCACATGCCCATCTTCAAACGACGATTCCCAAGCAACTAAAAGAGCCTAACGATCGCAATCACTTTCAGAATCTGCGAAATATATTCTAGTTTCATAATAACACCAGCGGGAAGTTTGCACGTTGAACCATTTGGCCCGGGGGGCCTTTTTACGCAGACCTTCGGCAGCCGTTCCTACGCTCCGAAAATTTTTTTCGAGTTTCACATGCCCATCTTCAAACGACGATTCCAAAGCAACTAAAAGAGCCTAAAGATCGCAATCACTTTCAGAATCTGCCAAATATATTCTAGTTTCATAATAAAACAATCGGGAAGTTTGCACGTTGAACCATTTGGCCCGGGGGGCCTTTTTACGCAGACCTTCGGCAGCCGTTCCTACGCTCCGAAAATTTTTTTCGAGTTTCACATGCCCATCTTCAAACGACGATTCCCAAGCAACTAAAAGAGCCTAACGATCGCAATCACTTTCAGAATCTGCGAAATATATTCTAGTTTCATAATAACACCATCGGGAAGTTTGCACGTTGAACCATTTGGCCCGGGGGACCTTTTTACGCAGACCTTCGGCAGCCGTTCCTACGCTCCGAAAATTTTTTTCGAGTTTCACATGCCCATCTTCAAACGACGATTCCAAAGCAACTAAAAGAGCCTAAAGATCGCAATCACTTTCAGAATCTGCCAAATATATTCTAGTTTCATAATAAAACAATCGGGAAGTTTGCACGTTGAACCATTTGGCCCGGGGGGCCTTTTTACGCAGACCTTCGGCAGCCGTTCCTACGCTCCGAAAATTTTTTTCGAGTTTCACATGCCCATCTTCAAACGACGATTCCCAAGCAACTAAAAGAGCCTAACGATCGCAATCACTTTCAGAATCTGCGAAATATATTCTAGTTTCATAATAACACCATCGGGAAGTTTGCACGTTGAACCATTTGGCCCGGGGGGCCTTTTTACGCAGACCTTCGGCAGCCGTTCCTACGCTCCGAAAATTTTTTTCGAGTTTCACATGCCCATCTTCAAACGACGATTCCAAAGCAACTAAAAGAGCCTAAAGATCGCAATCACTTTCAGAATCTGCCAAATATATTCTAGTTTCATAATAAAACAATCGGGAAGTTTGCACGTTGAACCATTTGGCCCGGGGGGCCTTTTTACGCAGACCTTCGGCAGCCGTTCCTACGCTCCGAAAATTTTTTTCGAGTTTCACATGCCCATCTTCAAACGACGATTCCCAAGCAACTAAAAGAGCCTAACGATCGCAATCACTTTCAGAATCTGCGAAATATATTCTAGTTTCATAATAACACCATCGGGAAGTTTGCACGTTGAACCATTTGGCCCGGGGGGCCTTTTTACGCAGACCTTCGGCAGCCGTTCCTACGCTCCGAAAATTTTTTTCGAGTTTCACATGCCCATCTTCAAACGACGATTCCAAAGCAACTAAAAGAGCCTAAAGATCGCAATCACTTTCAGAATCTGCCAAATATATTCTAGTTTCATAATAAAACAATCGGGAAGTTTGCACGTTGAACCATTTGGCCCGGGGGGCCTTTTTACGCAGACCTTCGGCAGCCGTTCCTACGCTCCGAAAATTTTTTTCGAGTTTCACATGCCCATCTTCAAACGACGATTCCCAAGCAACTAAAAGAGCCTAACGATCGCAATCACTTTCAGAATCTGCGAAATATATTCTAGTTTCATAATAACACCATCGGGAAGTTTGCACGTTGAACCATTTGGCCCGGGGGGCCTTTTTACGCAGACCTTCGGCAGCCGTTCCTACGCTCCGAAAATTTTTTTCGAGTTTCACATGCCCATCTTCAAACGACGATTCCAAAGCAACTAAAAGAGCCTAAAGATCGCAATCACTTTCAGAATCTGCCAAATATATTCTAGTTTCATAATAAAACAATCGGGAAGTTTGCACGTTGAACCATTTGGCCCGGGGGGCCTTTTTACGCAGACCTTCGGCAGCCGTTCCTACGCTCCGAAAATTTTTTTCGAGTTTCACATGCCCATCTTCAAACGACGATTCCCAAGCAACTAAAAGAGCCTAACGATCGCAATCACTTTCAGAATCTGCGAAATATATTCTAGTTTCATAATAACACCATCGGGAAGTTTGCACGTTGAACCATTTGGCCCGGGGGGCCTTTTTACGCAGACCTTCGGCAGCCGTTCCTACGCTCCGAAAATTTTTTTCGAGTTTCACATGCCCATCTTCAAACGACGATTCCCAAGCAACTAAAAGAGCCTAACGATCGCAATCACTTTCAGAATCTGCGAAATATATTCTAGTTTCATAATAACACCATCGGGAAGTTTGCACGTTGAACCATTTGGCCCGGGGGGCCTTTTTACGCAGACCTTCGGCAGCCGTTCCTACGCTCCGAAAATTTTTTTCGAGTTTCACATGCCCATCTTCAAACGACGATTCCAAAGCAACTAAAAGAGCCTAAAGATCGCAATCACTTTCAGAATCTGCCAAATATATTATAGTTTCATAATAAAACAATCGGGAAGTTTGCACGTTGAACCATTTGGCCCGGGGGGCCTTTTTACGCAGACCTTCGGCAGCCGTTCCTACGCTCCGAAAATTTTTTTCGAGTTTCACATGCCCATCTTCAAACGACGATTCCCAAGCAACTAAAAGAGCCTAACGATCGCAATCACTTTCAGAATCTGCGAAATATATTCTAGTTTCATAATAACACCATCGGGAAGTTTGCACGTTGAACCATTTGGCCCGGGGGGCCTTTTTACGCAGACCTTCGGCAGCCGTTCCTACGCTCCGAAAATTTTTTTCGAGTTTCACATGCCCATCTTCAAACGACGATTCCCAAGCAACTAAAAGAGCCTAACGATCGCAATCACTTTCAGAATCTGCGAAATATATTCTAGTTTCATAATAACACCATCGGGAAGTTTGCACGTTGAACCATTTGGCCCGGGGGGCCTTTTTACGCAGACCTTCGGCAGCCGTTCCTACGCTCCGAAAATTTTTTTCGAGTTTCACATGCCCATCTTCAAACGACGATTCCAAAGCAACTAAAAGAGCCTAACGATCGCAATCACTTTCAGAATCTGCCAAATATATTCTAGTTTCATAATAAAACAATCGGGAAGTTTGCACGTTGAACCATTTGGCCCGGGGGGCCTTTTTACGCAGACCTTCGGCAGCCGTTCCTACGCTCCGAAAATTTTTTTCGAGTTTCACATGCCCATCTTCAAACGACGATTCCCAAGCAACTAAAAGAGCCTAACGATCGCAATCACTTTCAGAATCTGCGAAATATATTCTAGTTTCATAATAACACCATCGGGAAGTTTGCACGTTGAACCATTTGGCCCGGGGGGCCTTTTTACGCAGACCTTCGGCAGCCGTTCCTACGCTCCGAAAATTTTTTTCGAGTTTCACATGCCCATCTTCAAACGACGATTCCCAAGCAACTAAAAGAGCCTAACGATCGCAATCACTTTCAGAATCTGCGAAATATATTCTAGTTTCATAATAACACCATCGGAAAGTTTGCACGTTGAACCATTTGGCCCGGGGGGCCTTTTTACGCAGACCTTCGGCAGCCGTTCCTACGCTCCGAAAATTTTTTTCGAGTTTCACATGCCCATCTTCAAACGACGATTCCAAAGCAACTAAAAGAGCCTAAAGATCGCAATCACTTTCAGAATCTGCCAAATATATTCTAGTTTCATAATAAAACAATCGGGAAGTTTGCACGTTGAACCATTTGGCCCGGGGGGCCTTTTTACGCAGACCTTCGGCAGCCGTTCCTACGCTCCGAAAATTTTTTTCGAGTTTCACATGCCCATCTTCAAACGACGATTCCCAAGCAACTAAAAGAGCCTAACGATCGCAATCACTTTCAGAATCTGCGAAATATATTCTAGTTTCATAATAACACCATCGGGAAGTTTGCACGTTGAACCATTTGGCCCGGGGGGCCTTTTTACGCAGACCTTCGGCAGCCGTTCCTATTCTCCGAAAATTTTTTTCGAGTTTCACATGCCCATCTTCAAACGACGATTCCAAAGCAACTAAAAGAGCCTAAAGATCGCAATCACTTTCAGAATCTGCCAAATATATTCTAGTTTCATAATAAAACAATCGGGAAGTTTGCACGTTGAACCATTTGGCCCGGGGGGCCTTTTTACGCAGACCTTCGGCAGCCGTTCCTACGCTCCGAAAATTTTTTTCGAGTTTCACATGCCCATCTTCAAACGACGATTCCCAAGCAACTAAAAGAGCCTAACGATCGCAATCACTTTCAGAATCTGCGAAATATATTCTAGTTTCATAATAACACCAGCGGGAAGTTTGCACGTTGAACCATTTGGCCCGGGGGGCCTTTTTACGCAGACCTTCGGCAGCCGTTCCTACGCTCCGAAAATTTTTTTCGAGTTTCACATGCCCATCTTCAAACGACGATTCCAAAGCAACTAAAAGAGCCTAAAGATCGCAATCACTTTCACAATCTGCCAAATATATTCTAGTTTCATAATAAAACAATCGGGAAGTTTGCACGTTGAAGCATTTGGCCCGGGGGGCCTTTTTACGCAGACCTTCGGCAGCCGTTCCTACGCTCCGAAAATTTTTTTCGAGTTTCACATGCCCATCTTCAAACGACGATTCCCAAGCAACTAAAAGAGCCTAACGATCGCAATCACTTTCAGAATCTGCGAAATATATTCTAGTTTCATAATAACACCATCGGGAAGTTTGCACGTTGAACCATTTGGCCCGGGGGGCCTTTTTACGCAGACCTTCGGCAGCCGTTCCTACGCTCCGAAAATTTTTTTCGAGTTTCACATGCCCATCTTCAAACGACGATTCCAAAGCAACTAAAAGAGCCTAAAGATCGCAATCACTTTCAGAATCTGCCAAATATATTCTAGTTTCATAATAAAACAATCGGGAAGTTTGCACGTTGAACCATTTGGCCCGGGGGGCCTTTTTACGCAGACCTTCGGCAGCCGTTCCTACGCTCCGAAAATTTTTTTCGAGTTTCACATGCCCATCTTCAAACGACGATTCCCAAGCAACTAAAAGAGCCTAACGATCGCAATCACTTTCAGAATCTGCGAAATATATTCTAGTTTCATAATAACACCATCGGGAAGTTTGCACGTTGAACCATTTGGCCCGGGGGGCCTTTTTACGCAGACCTTCGGCAGCCGTTCCTACGCTCCGAAAATTTTTTTCGAGTTTCACATGCCCATCTTCAAACGACGATTCCAAAGCAACTAAAAGAGCCTAAAGATCGCAATCACTTTCAGAATCTGCCAAATATATTCTAGTTTCATAATAAAACAATCGGGAAGTTTGCACGTTGAACCATTTGGCCCGGGGGGCCTTTTTACGCAGACCTTCGGCAGCCGTTCCTACGCTCCGAAAATTTTTTTCGAGTTTCACATGCCCATCTTCAAACGACGATTCCCAAGGAACTAAAAGAGCCTAACGATCGCAATCACTTTCAGAATCTGCGAAATATATTCTAGTTTCATAATAACACCAGCGGAAAGTTTGCACGTTGAACCATTTGGCCCGGGGGGCCTTTTTACGCAGACCTTCGGCAGCCGTTCCTACGCTCCGAAAATTTTTTTCGAGTTTCACATGCCCATCTTCAAACGACGATTCCAAAGCAACTAAAAGAGCCTAAAGATCGCAATCACTTTCACAATCTGCCAAATATATTCTAGTTTCATAATAAAACAATCGGGAAGTTTGCACGTTGAACCATTTGGCCCGGGGGGCCTTTTTACGCAGACCTTCGGCAGCCGTTCCTACGCTCCGAAAATTTTTTTCGAGTTTCACATGCCCATCTTCAAACGACGATTCCCAAGCAACTAAAAGAGCCTAACGATCGCAATCACTTTCAGAATCTGCGAAATATATTCTAGTTTCATAATAACACCAGCGGAAAGTTTGCACGTTGAACCATTTGGCCCGGGGGGCCTTTTTACGCAGACCTTCGGCAGCCGTTCCTACGCTCCGAAAATTTTTTTCGAGTTTCACATGCCCATCTTCAAACGACGATTCCAAAGCAACTAAAAGAGCCTAAAGATCGCAATCACTTTCACAATCTGCCAAATATATTCTAGTTTCATAATAAAACAATCGGGAAGTTTGCACGTTGAACCATTTGGCCCGGGGGGCCTTTTTACGCAGACCTTCGGCAGCCGTTCCTACGCTCCGAAAATTTTTTTCGAGTTTCACATGCCCATCTTCAAACGACGATTCCCAAGCAACTAAAAGAGCCTAACGATCGCAATCACTTTCAGAATCTGCGAAATATATTCTAGTTTCATAATAACACCATCGGGAAGTTTGCACGTTGAACCATTTGGCCCGGGGGGCCTTTTTACGCAGACCTTCGGCAGCCGTTCCTACGCTCCGAAAATTTTTTTCGAGTTTCACATGCCCATCTTCAAACGACGATTCCCAAGCAACTAAAAGAGCCTAACGATCGCAATCACTTTCAGAATCTGCGAAATATATTCTAGTTTCATAATAACACCATCGGGAAGTTTGCACGTTGAACCATTTGGCCCGGGGGGCCTTTTTACGCAGACCTTCGGCAGCCGTTCCTACGCTCCGAAAATTTTTTTCGAGTTTCACATGCCCATCTTCAAACGACGATTCCAAAGCAACTAAAAGAGCCTAAAGATCGCAATCACTTTCAGAATCTGCCAAATATATTATAGTTTCATAATAAAACAATCGGGAAGTTTGCACGTTGAACCATTTGGCCCGGGGGGCCTTTTTACGCAGACCTTCGGCAGCCGTTCCTACGCTCCGAAAATTTTTTTCGAGTTTCACATGCCCATCTTCAAACGACGATTCCCAAGCAACTAAAAGAGCCTAACGATCGCAATCACTTTCAGAATCTGCGAAATATATTCTAGTTTCATAATAACACCATCGGGAAGTTTGCACGTTGAACCATTTGGCCCGGGGGGCCTTTTTACGCAGACCTTCGGCAGCCGTTCCTACGCTCCGAAAATTTTTTTCGAGTTTCACATGCCCATCTTCAAACGACGATTCCCAAGCAACTAAAAGAGCCTAACGATCGCAATCACTTTCAGAATCTGCGAAATATATTCTAGTTTCATAATAACACCATCGGGAAGTTTGCACGTTGAACCATTTGGCCCGGGGGGCCTTTTTACGCAGACCTTCGGCAGCCGTTCCTACGCTCCGAAAATTTTTTTCGAGTTTCACATGCCCATCTTCAAACGACGATTCCAAAGCAACTAAAAGAGCCTAAAGATCGCAATCACTTTCAGAATCTGCCAAATATATTCTAGTTTCATAATAAAACAATCGGGAAGTTTGCACGTTGAACCATTTGGCCCGGGGGGCCTTTTTACGCAGACCTTCGGCAGCCGTTCCTACGCTCCGAAAATTTTTTTCGAGTTTCACATGCCCATCTTCAAACGACGATTCCCAAGCAACTAAAAGAGCCTAACGATCGCAATCACTTTCAGAATCTGCGAAATATATTCTAGTTTCATAATAACACCATCGGGAAGTTTGCACGTTGAACCATTTGGCCCGGGGGGCCTTTTTACGCAGACCTTCGGCAGCCGTTCCTACGCTCCGAAAATTTTTTTCGAGTTTCACATGCCCATCTTCAAACGACGATTCCCAAGCAACTAAAAGAGCCTAACGATCGCAATCACTTTCAGAATCTGCGAAATATATTCTAGTTTCATAATAACACCATCGGAAAGTTTGCACGTTGAACCATTTGGCCCGGGGGGCCTTTTTACGCAGACCTTCGGCAGCCGTTCCTACGCTCCGAAAATTTTTTTCGAGTTTCACATGCCCATCTTCAAACGACGATTCCAAAGCAACTAAAAGAGCCTAAAGATCGCAATCACTTTCAGAATCTGCCAAATATATTCTAGTTTCATAATAAAACAATCGGGAAGTTTGCACGTTGAACCATTTGGCCCGGGGGCCTTTTTACGCAGACCTTCGGCAGCCGTTCCTACGCTCCGAAAATTTTTTTCGAGTTTCACATGCCCATCTTCAAACGACGATTCCCAAGCAACTAAAAGAGCCTAACGATCGCAATCACTTTCAGAATCTGCGAAATATATTCTAGTTTCATAATAACACCATCGGGAAGTTTGCACGTTGAACCATTTGGCCCGGGGGGCCTTTTTACGCAGACCTTCGGCAGCCGTTCCTACGCTCCGAAAATTTTTTTCGAGTTTCACATGCCCATCTTCAAACGACGATTCCAAAGCAACTAAAAGAGCCTAAAGATCGCAATCACTTTCAGAATCTGCCAAATATATTCTAGTTTCATAATAAAACAATCGGGAAGTTTGCACGTTGAACCATTTGGCCCGGGGGGCCTTTTTACGCAGACCTTCGGCAGCCGTTCCTACGCTCCGAAAATTTTTTTCGAGTTTCACATGCCCATCTTCAAACGACGATTCCCAAGCAACTAAAAGAGCCTAACGATCGCAATCACTTTCAGAATCTGCGAAATATATTCTAGTTTCATAATAACACCAGCGGAAAGTTTGCACGTTGAACCATTTGGCCCGGGGGGCCTTTTTACGCAGACCTTCGGCAGCCGTTCCTACGCTCCGAAAATTTTTTTCGAGTTTCACATGCCCATCTTCAAACGACGATTCCAAAGCAACTAAAAGAGCCTAAAGATCGCAATCACTTTCACAATCTGCCAAATATATTCTAGTTTCATAATAAAACAATCGGGAAGTTTGCACGTTGAACCATTTGGCCCGGGGGGCCTTTTTACGCAGACCTTCGGCAGCCGTTCCTACGCTCCGAAAATTTTTTTCGAGTTTCACATGCCCATCTTCAAACGACGATTCCCAAGCAACTAAAAGAGCCTAACGATCGCAATCACTTTCAGAATCTGCGAAATATATTCTAGTTTCATAATAACACCATCGGGAAGTTTGCACGTTGAACCATTTGGCCCGGGGGGCCTTTTTACGCAGACCTTCGGCAGCCGTTCCTACGCTCCGAAAATTTTTTTCGAGTTTCACATGCCCATCTTCAAACGACGATTCCAAAGCAACTAAAAGAGCCTAAAGATCGCAATCACTTTCAGAATCTGCCAAATATATTCTAGTTTCATAATAAAACAATCGGGAAGTTTGCACGTTGAACCATTTGGCCCGGGGGGCCTTTTTACGCAGACCTTCGGCAGCCGTTCCTACGCTCCGAAAATTTTTTTCGAGTTTCACATGCCCATCTTCAAACGACGATTCCCAAGCAACTAAAAGAGCCTAACGATCGCAATCACTTTCAGAATCTGCGAAATATATTCTAGTTTCATAATAACACCATCGGAAAGTTTGCACGTTGAACCATTTGGCCCGGGGGGCCTTTTTACGCAGACCTTCGGCAGCCGTTCCTACGCTCCGAAAATTTTTTTCGAGTTTCACATGCCCATCTTCAAACGACGATTCCCAAGCAACTAAAAGAGCCTAACGATCGCAATCACTTTCAGAATCTGCGAAATATATTCTAGTTTCATAATAACACCATCGGGAAGTTTGCACGTTGAACCATTTGGCCCGGGGGGCCTTTTTACGCAGACCTTCGGCAGCCGTTCCTACGCTCCGAAAATTTTTTTCGAGTTTCACATGCCCATCTTCAAACGACGATTCCCAAGCAACTAAAAGAGCCTAACGATCGCAATCACTTTCAGAATCTGCGAAATATATTCTAGTTTCATAATAACACCATCGGAAAGTTTGCACGTTGAACCATTTGGCCCGGGGGGCCTTTTTACGCAGACCTTCGGCAGCCGTTCCTACGCTCCGAAAATTTTTTTCGAGTTTCACATGCCCATCTTCAAACGACGATTCCCAAGCAACTAAAAGAGCCTAACGATCGCAATCACTTTCAGAATCTGCGAAATATATTCTAGTTTCATAATAACACCATCGGAAAGTTTGCACGTTGAACCATTTGGCCCGGGGGGCCTTTTTACGCAGACCTTCGGCAGCCGTTCCTACGCTCCGAAAATTTTTTTCGAGTTTCACATGCCCATCTTCAAACGACGATTCCAAAGCAACTAAAAGAGCCTAAAGATCGCAATCACTTTCAGAATCTGCCAAATATATTCTAGTTTCATAATAAAACAATCGGGAAGTTTGCACGTTGAACCATTTGGCCCGGGGGGCCTTTTTACGCAGACCTTCGGCAGCCGTTCCTACGCTCCGAAAATTTTTTTCGAGTTTCACATGCCCATCTTCAAACGACGATTCCCAAGCAACTAAAAGAGCCTAACGATCGCAATCACTTTCAGAATCTGCGAAATATATTCTAGTTTCATAATAACACCATCGGGAAGTTTGCACGTTGAACCATTTGGCCCGGGGGGCCTTTTTACGCAGACCTTCGGCAGCCGTTCCTACGCTCCGAAAATTTTTTTCGAGTTTCACATGCCCATCTTCAAACGACGATTCCAAAGCAACTAAAAGAGCCTAAAGATCGCAATCACTTTCAGAATCTGCCAAATATATTCTAGTTTCATAATAAAACAATCGGGAAGTTTGCACGTTGAACCATTTGGCCCGGGGGGCCTTTTTACGCAGACCTTCGGCAGCCGTTCCTACGCTCCGAAAATTTTTTTCGAGTTTCACATGCCCATCTTCAAACGACGATTCCCAAGCAACTAAAAGAGCCTAACGATCGCAATCACTTTCAGAATCTGCGAAATATATTCTAGTTTCATAATAACACCAGCGGGAAGTTTGCACGTTGAACCATTTGGCCCGGGGGGCCTTTTTACGCAGACCTTCGGCAGCCGTTCCTACGCTCCGAAAATTTTTTTCGAGTTTCACATGCCCATCTTCAAACGACGATTCCAAAGCAACTAAAAGAGCCTAAAGATCGCAATCACTTTCACAATCTGCCAAATATATTCTAGTTTCATAATAAAACAATCGGGAAGTTTGCACGTTGAAGCATTTGGCCCGGGGGGCCTTTTTACGCAGACCTTCGGCAGCCGTTCCTACGCTCCGAAAATTTTTTTCGAGTTTCACATGCCCATCTTCAAACGACGATTCCCAAGCAACTAAAAGAGCCTAACGATCGCAATCACTTTCAGAATCTGCGAAATATATTCTAGTTTCATAATAACACCATCGGGAAGTTTGCACGTTGAACCATTTGGCCCGGGGGGCCTTTTTACGCAGACCTTCGGCAGCCGTTCCTACGCTCCGAAAATTTTTTTCGAGTTTCACATGCCCATCTTCAAACGACGATTCCAAAGCAACTAAAAGAGCCTAAAGATCGCAATCACTTTCAGAATCTGCCAAATATATTCTAGTTTCATAATAAAACAATCGGGAAGTTTGCACGTTGAACCATTTGGCCCGGGGGGCCTTTTTACGCAGACCTTCGGCAGCCGTTCCTACGCTCCGAAAATTTTTTTCGAGTTTCACATGCCCATCTTCAAACGACGATTCCCAAGCAACTAAAAGAGCCTAACGATCGCAATCACTTTCAGAATCTGCGAAATATATTCTAGTTTCATAATAACACCATCGGGAAGTTTGCACGTTGAACCATTTGGCCCGGGGGGCCTTTTTACGCAGACCTTCGGCAGCCGTTCCTACGCTCCGAAAATTTTTTTCGAGTTTCACATGCCCATCTTCAAACGACGATTCCAAAGCAACTAAAAGAGCCTAAAGATCGCAATCACTTTCAGAATCTGCCAAATATATTCTAGTTTCATAATAAAACAATCGGGAAGTTTGCACGTTGAACCATTTGGCCCGGGGGGCCTTTTTACGCAGACCTTCGGCAGCCGTTCCTACGCTCCGAAAATTTTTTTCGAGTTTCACATGCCCATCTTCAAACGACGATTCCCAAGGAACTAAAAGAGCCTAACGATCGCAATCACTTTCAGAATCTGCGAAATATATTCTAGTTTCATAATAACACCAGCGGAAAGTTTGCACGTTGAACCATTTGGCCCGGGGGGCCTTTTTACGCAGACCTTCGGCAGCCGTTCCTACGCTCCGAAAATTTTTTTCGAGTTTCACATGCCCATCTTCAAACGACGATTCCAAAGCAACTAAAAGAGCCTAAAGATCGCAATCACTTTCACAATCTGCCAAATATATTCTAGTTTCATAATAAAACAATCGGGAAGTTTGCACGTTGAACCATTTGGCCCGGGGGGCCTTTTTACGCAGACCTTCGGCAGCCGTTCCTACGCTCCGAAAATTTTTTTCGAGTTTCACATGCCCATCTTCAAACGACGATTCCCAAGCAACTAAAAGAGCCTAACGATCGCAATCACTTTCAGAATCTGCGAAATATATTCTAGTTTCATAATAACACCAGCGGAAAGTTTGCACGTTGAACCATTTGGCCCGGGGGGCCTTTTTACGCAGACCTTCGGCAGCCGTTCCTACGCTCCGAAAATTTTTTTCGAGTTTCACATGCCCATCTTCAAACGACGATTCCAAAGCAACTAAAAGAGCCTAAAGATCGCAATCACTTTCACAATCTGCCAAATATATTCTAGTTTCATAATAAAACAATCGGGAAGTTTGCACGTTGAACCATTTGGCCCGGGGGGCCTTTTTACGCAGACCTTCGGCAGCCGTTCCTACGCTCCGAAAATTTTTTTCGAGTTTCACATGCCCATCTTCAAACGACGATTCCCAAGCAACTAAAAGAGCCTAACGATCGCAATCACTTTCAGAATCTGCGAAATATATTCTAGTTTCATAATAACACCATCGGGAAGTTTGCACGTTGAACCATTTGGCCCGGGGGGCCTTTTTACGCAGACCTTCGGCAGCCGTTCCTACGCTCCGAAAATTTTTTTCGAGTTTCACATGCCCATCTTCAAACGACGATTCCCAAGCAACTAAAAGAGCCTAACGATCGCAATCACTTTCAGAATCTGCGAAATATATTCTAGTTTCATAATAACACCATCGGGAAGTTTGCACGTTGAACCATTTGGCCCGGGGGGCCTTTTTACGCAGACCTTCGGCAGCCGTTCCTACGCTCCGAAAATTTTTTTCGAGTTTCACATGCCCATCTTCAAACGACGATTCCAAAGCAACTAAAAGAGCCTAAAGATCGCAATCACTTTCAGAATCTGCCAAATATATTATAGTTTCATAATAAAACAATCGGGAAGTTTGCACGTTGAACCATTTGGCCCGGGGGGCCTTTTTACGCAGACCTTCGGCAGCCGTTCCTACGCTCCGAAAATTTTTTTCGAGTTTCACATGCCCATCTTCAAACGACGATTCCCAAGCAACTAAAAGAGCCTAACGATCGCAATCACTTTCAGAATCTGCGAAATATATTCTAGTTTCATAATAACACCATCGGGAAGTTTGCACGTTGAACCATTTGGCCCGGGGGGCCTTTTTACGCAGACCTTCGGCAGCCGTTCCTACGCTCCGAAAATTTTTTTCGAGTTTCACATGCCCATCTTCAAACGACGATTCCCAAGCAACTAAAAGAGCCTAACGATCGCAATCACTTTCAGAATCTGCGAAATATATTCTAGTTTCATAATAACACCATCGGGAAGTTTGCACGTTGAACCATTTGGCCCGGGGGGCCTTTTTACGCAGACCTTCGGCAGCCGTTCCTACGCTCCGAAAATTTTTTTCGAGTTTCACATGCCCATCTTCAAACGACGATTCCAAAGCAACTAAAAGAGCCTAAAGATCGCAATCACTTTCAGAATCTGCCAAATATATTCTAGTTTCATAATAAAACAATCGGGAAGTTTGCACGTTGAACCATTTGGCCCGGGGGGCCTTTTTACGCAGACCTTCGGCAGCCGTTCCTACGCTCCGAAAATTTTTTTCGAGTTTCACATGCCCATCTTCAAACGACGATTCCCAAGCAACTAAAAGAGCCTAACGATCGCAATCACTTTCAGAATCTGCGAAATATATTCTAGTTTCATAATAACACCATCGGGAAGTTTGCACGTTGAACCATTTGGCCCGGGGGGCCTTTTTACGCAGACCTTCGGCAGCCGTTCCTACGCTCCGAAAATTTTTTTCGAGTTTCACATGCCCATCTTCAAACGACGATTCCCAAGCAACTAAAAGAGCCTAACGATCGCAATCACTTTCAGAATCTGCGAAATATATTCTAGTTTCATAATAACACCATCGGAAAGTTTGCACGTTGAACCATTTGGCCCGGGGGGCCTTTTTACGCAGACCTTCGGCAGCCGTTCCTACGCTCCGAAAATTTTTTTCGAGTTTCACATGCCCATCTTCAAACGACGATTCCAAAGCAACTAAAAGAGCCTAAAGATCGCAATCACTTTCAGAATCTGCCAAATATATTCTAGTTTCATAATAAAACAATCGGGAAGTTTGCACGTTGAACCATTTGGCCCGGGGGCCTTTTTACGCAGACCTTCGGCAGCCGTTCCTACGCTCCGAAAATTTTTTTCGAGTTTCACATGCCCATCTTCAAACGACGATTCCCAAGCAACTAAAAGAGCCTAACGATCGCAATCACTTTCAGAATCTGCGAAATATATTCTAGTTTCATAATAAAACCATCGGGAAGTTTGCACGTTGAACCATTTGGCCCGGGGGGCCTTTTTACGCAGACCTTCGGCAGCCGTTCCTACGCTCCGAAAATTTTTTTCGAGTTTCACATGCCCATCTTCAAACGACGATTCCAAAGCAACTAAAAGAGCCTAAAGATCGCAATCACTTTCAGAATCTGCCAAATATATTCTAGTTTCATAATAAAACAATCGGGAAGTTTGCACGTTGAACCATTTGGCCCGGGGGGCCTTTTTACGCAGACCTTCGGCAGCCGTTCCTACGCTCCGAAAATTTTTTTCGAGTTTCACATGCCCATCTTCAAACGACGATTCCCAAGCAACTAAAAGAGCCTAACGATCGCAATCACTTTCAGAATCTGCGAAATATATTCTAGTTTCATAATAACACCAGCGGAAAGTTTGCACGTTGAACCATTTGGCCCGGGGGGCCTTTTTACGCAGACCTTCGGCAGCCGTTCCTACGCTCCGAAAATTTTTTTCGAGTTTCACATGCCCATCTTCAAACGACGATTCCAAAGCAACTAAAAGAGCCTAAAGATCGCAATCACTTTCACAATCTGCCAAATATATTCTAGTTTCATAATAAAACAATCGGGAAGTTTGCACGTTGAACCATTTGGCCCGGGGGGCCTTTTTACGCAGACCTTCGGCAGCCGTTCCTACGCTCCGAAAATTTTTTTCGAGTTTCACATGCCCATCTTCAAACGACGATTCCCAAGCAACTAAAAGAGCCTAACGATCGCAATCACTTTCAGAATCTGCGAAATATATTCTAGTTTCATAATAACACCATCGGGAAGTTTGCACGTTGAACCATTTGGCCCGGGGGGCCTTTTTACGCAGACCTTCGGCAGCCGTTCCTACGCTCCGAAAATTTTTTTCGAGTTTCACATGCCCATCTTCAAACGACGATTCCAAAGCAACTAAAAGAGCCTAAAGATCGCAATCACTTTCAGAATCTGCCAAATATATTCTAGTTTCATAATAAAACAATCGGGAAGTTTGCACGTTGAACCATTTGGCCCGGGGGGCCTTTTTACGCAGACCTTCGGCAGCCGTTCCTACGCTCCGAAAATTTTTTTCGAGTTTCACATGCCCATCTTCAAACGACGATTCCCAAGCAACTAAAAGAGCCTAACGATCGCAATCACTTTCAGAATCTGCGAAATATATTCTAGTTTCATAATAACACCATCGGAAAGTTTGCACGTTGAACCATTTGGCCCGGGGGGCCTTTTTACGCAGACCTTCGGCAGCCGTTCCTACGCTCCGAAAATTTTTTTCGAGTTTCACATGCCCATCTTCAAACGACGATTCCAAAGCAACTAAAAGAGCCTAAAGATCGCAATCACTTTCAGAATCTGCCAAATATATTCTAGTTTCATAATAAAACAATCGGGAAGTTTGCACGTTGAACCATTTGGCCCGGGGGGCCTTTTTACGCAGACCTTCGGCAGCCGTTCCTACGCTCCGAAAATATTTTTCGAGTTTCACATGCCCATCTTCAAACGACGATTCCCAAGCAACTAAAAGAGCCTAACGATCGCAATCACTTTCAGAATCTGCGAAATATATTCTAGTTTCATAATAACACCATCGGGAAGTTTGCACGTTGAACCATTTGGCCCGGGGGGCCTTTTTACGCAGACCTTCGGCAGCCGTTCCTACGCTCCGAAAATTTTTTTCGAGTTTCACATGCCCATCTTCAAACGACGATTCCAAAGCAACTAAAAGAGCCTAAAGATCGCAATCACTTTCACAATCTGCCAAATATATTCTAGTTTCATAATAAAACACAGGGCCCACCAGCGGCCGAGCGGTTCTGCGCTCAAAGCTGGTAGATGGGAGGTGCCGGGTTCGATCCCCGGTCGCGCTCGTCGACCTAGCCGTTCGGAGTTTTCCGTGGTTTCCTCCGAAACTCGCGTAAATACGGGCTAGGACCCCTTAGAAAGACCCCCACGGAGGGCATTCCCCCTATAGGCCTAGGACACTTAAGGAGTCAATCGGCCTTAATCCTACAACCAACCAACCAACCAACCATAATAAAACAATCGGGAAGTTTGCACGTTGAACCATTTGGCCCGGGGGGCCTTTTTACGCAGACCTTCGGCAGCCGTTCCTACGCTCCGAAAATTTTTTTCGAGTTTCACATGCCCATCTTCAAACGACGATTCCCAAGCAACTAAAAGAGCCTAACGATCGCAATCACTTTCAGAATCTGCGAAATATATTCTAGTTTCATAATAACACCAGCGGAAAGTTTGCACGTTGAACCATTTGGCCCGGGGGGCCTTTTTACGCAGACCTTCGGCAGCCGTTCCTACGCTCCGAAAATTTTTTTCGAGTTTCACATGCCCATCTTCAAACGACGATTCCAAAGCAACTAAAAGAGCCTAAAGATCGCAATCACTTTCACAATCTGCCAAATATATTCTAGTTTCATAATAAAACAATCGGGAAGTTTGCACGTTGAACCATTTGGCCCGGGGGGCCTTTTTACGCAGACCTTCGGCAGCCGTTCCTACGCTCCGAAAATTTTTTTCGAGTTTCACATGCCCATCTTCAAACGACGATTCCCAAGCAACTAAAAGAGCCTAACGATCGCAATCACTTTCAGAATCTGCGAAATATATTCTAGTTTCATAATAACACCATCGGGAAGTTTGCACGTTGAACCATTTGGCCGGGGGGCCTTTTTACGCAGACCTTCGGCAGCCGTTCCTACGTTCCGAAAATTTTTTTCGAGTTTCACATGCCCATCTTCAAACGACGATTCCAAAGCAACTAAAAGAGCCTAAAGATCGCAATCACTTTCAGAATCTGCCAAATATATTCTAGTTTCATAATAAAACAATCGGGAAGTTTGCACGTTGAACCATTTGGCCCGGGGGGCCTTTTTACGCAGACCTTCGGCAGCCGTTCCTACGCTCCGAAAATTTTTTTCGAGTTTCACATGCCCATCTTCAAACGACGATTCCCAAGCAACTAAAAGAGCCTAACGATCGCAATCACTTTCAGAATCTGCGAAATATATTCTAGTTTCATAATAACACCATCGGGAAGTTTGCACGTTGAACCATTTGGCCCGGGGGGCCTTTTTACGCAGACCTTCGGCAGCCGTTCCTACGCTCCGAAAATTTTTTTCGAGTTTCACATGCCCATCTTCAAACGACGATTCCAAAGCAACTAAAAGAGCCTAAAGATCGCAATCACTTTCAGAATCTGCCAAATATATTCTAGTTTCATAATAAAACAATCGGGAAGTTTGCACGTTGAACCATTTGGCCCGGGGGGCCTTTTTACGCAGACCTTCGGCAGCCGTTCCTACGCTCCGAAAATTTTTTTCGAGTTTCACATGCCCATCTTCAAACGACGATTCCCAAGCAACTAAAAGAGCCTAACGATCGCAATCACTTTCAGAATCTGCGAAATATATTCTAGTTTCATAATAACACCATCGGAAAGTTTGCACGTTGAACCATTTGGCCCGGGGGGCCTTTTTACGCAGACCTTCGGCAGCCGTTCCTACGCTCCGAAAATTTTTTTCGAGTTTCACATGCCCATCTTCAAACGACGATTCCAAAGCAACTAAAAGAGCCTAAAGATCGCAATCACTTTCAGAATCTGCCAAATATATTCTAGTTTCATAATAAAACAATCGGGAAGTTTGCACGTTGAACCATTTGGCCCGGGGGGCCTTTTTACGCAGACCTTCGGCAGCCGTTCCTACGCTCCGAAAATTTTTTTCGAGTTTCACATGCCCATCTTCAAACGACGATTCCCAAGCAACTAAAAGAGCCTAACGATCGCAATCACTTTCAGAATCTGCGAAATATATTCTAGTTTCATAATAACACCATCGGGAAGTTTGCACGTTGAACCATTTGGCCCGGGGGGCCTTTTTACGCAGACCTTCGGCAGCCGTTCCTACGCTCCGAAAATTTTTTTCGAGTTTCACATGCCCATCTTCAAACGACGATTCCAAAGCAACTAAAAGAGCCTAAAGATCGCAATCACTTTCAGAATCTGCCAAATATATTCTAGTTTCATAATAAAACAATCGGGAAGTTTGCACGTTGAACCATTTGGCCCGGGGGGCCTTTTTACGCAGACCTTCGGCAGCCGTTCCTACGCTCCGAAAATTTTTTTCGAGTTTCACATGCCCATCTTCAAACGACGATTCCCAAGCAACTAAAAGAGCCTAACGATCGCAATCACTTTCAGAATCTGCGAAATATATTCTAGTTTCATAATAACACCAGCGGGAAGTTTGCACGTTGAACCATTTGGCCCGGGGGGCCTTTTTACGCAGACCTTCGGCAGCCGTTCCTACGCTCCGAAAATTTTTTTCGAGTTTCACATGCCCATCTTCAAACGACGATTCCAAAGCAACTAAAAGAGCCTAAAGATCGCAATCACTTTCAGAATCTGCCAAATATATTCTAGTTTCATAATAAAACAATCGGGAAGTTTGCACGTTGAACCATTTGGCCCGGGGGGCCTTTTTACGCAGACCTTCGGCAGCCGTTCCTACGCTCCGAAAATTTTTTTCGAGTTTCACATGCCCATCTTCAAACGACGATTCCCAAGCAACTAAAAGAGCCTAACGATCGCAATCACTTTCAGAATCTGCGAAATATATTCTAGTTTCATAATAACACCATCGGGAAGTTTGCACGTTGAACCATTTGGCCCGGGGGGCCTTTTTACGCAGACCTTCGGCAGCCGTTCCTACGCTCCGAAAATTTTTTTCGAGTTTCACATGCCCATCTTCAAACGACGATTCCAAAGCAACTAAAAGAGCCTAAAGATCGCAATCACTTTCAGAATCTGCCAAATATATTCTAGTTTCATAATAAAACAATCGGGAAGTTTGCACGTTGAACCATTTGGCCCGGGGGGCCTTTTTACGCAGACCTTCGGCAGCCGTTCCTACGCTCCGAAAATTTTTTTCGAGTTTCACATGCCCATCTTCAAACGACGATTCCCAAGCAACTAAAAGAGCCTAACGATCGCAATCACTTTCAGAATCTGCGAAATATATTCTAGTTTCATAATAACACCATCGGGAAGTTTGCACGTTGAACCATTTGGCCCGGGGGGCCTTTTTACGCAGACCTTCGGCAGCCGTTCCTACGCTCCGAAAATTTTTTTCGAGTTTCACATGCCCATCTTCAAACGACGATTCCAAAGCAACTAAAAGAGCCTAAAGATCGCAATCACTTTCAGAATCTGCCAAATATATTCTAGTTTCATAATAAAACAATCGGGAAGTTTGCACGTTGAACCATTTGGCCCGGGGGGCCTTTTTACGCAGACCTTCGGCAGCCGTTCCTACGCTCCGAAAATTTTTTTCGAGTTTCACATGCCCATCTTCAAACGACGATTCCCAAGCAACTAAAAGAGCCTAACGATCGCAATCACTTTCAGAATCTGCGAAATATATTCTAGTTTCATAATAACACCATCGGGAAGTTTGCACGTTGAACCATTTGGCCCGGGGGGCCTTTTTACGCAGACCTTCGGCAGCCGTTCCTACGCTCCGAAAATTTTTTTCGAGTTTCACATGCCCATCTTCAAACGACGATTCCAAAGCAACTAAAAGAGCCTAAAGATCGCAATCACTTTCAGAATCTGCCAAATATATTCTAGTTTCATAATAAAACAATCGGGAAGTTTGCACGTTGAACCATTTGGCCCGGGGGGCCTTTTTACGCAGACCTTCGGCAGCCGTTCCTACGCTCCGAAAATTTTTTTCGAGTTTCACATGCCCATCTTCAAACGACGATTCCCAAGCAACTAAAAGAGCCTAACGATCGCAATCACTTTCAGAATCTGCGAAATATATTCTAGTTTCATAATAACACCATCGGGAAGTTTGCACGTTGAACCATTTGGCCCGGGGGGCCTTTTTACGCAGACCTTCGGCAGCCGTTCCTACGCTCCGAAAATTTTTTTCGAGTTTCACATGCCCATCTTCAAACGACGATTCCAAAGCAACTAAAAGAGCCTAAAGATCGCAATCACTTTCAGAATCTGCCAAATATATTCTAGTTTCATAATAAAACAATCGGGAAGTTTGCACGTTGAACCATTTGGCCCGGGGGGCCTTTTTACGCAGACCTTCGGCAGCCGTTCCTACGCTCCGAAAATTTTTTTCGAGTTTCACATGCCCATCTTCAAACGACGATTCCCAAGCAACTAAAAGAGCCTAACGATCGCAATCACTTTCAGAATCTGCGAAATATATTCTAGTTTCATAATAACACCATCGGGAAGTTTGCACGTTGAACCATTTGGCCCGGGGGGCCTTTTTACGCAGACCTTCGGCAGCCGTTCCTACGCTCCGAAAATTTTTTTCGAGTTTCACATGCCCATCTTCAAACGACGATTCCCAAGCAACTAAAAGAGCCTAACGATCGCAATCACTTTCAGAATCTGCGAAATATATTCTAGTTTCATAATAACACCATCGGGAAGTTTGCACGTTGAACCATTTGGCCCGGGGGGCCTTTTTACGCAGACCTTCGGCAGCCGTTCCTACGCTCCGAAAATTTTTTTCGAGTTTCACATGCCCATCTTCAAACGACGATTCCAAAGCAACTAAAAGAGCCTAAAGATCGCAATCACTTTCAGAATCTGCCAAATATATTATAGTTTCATAATAAAACAATCGGGAAGTTTGCACGTTGAACCATTTGGCCCGGGGGGCCTTTTTACGCAGACCTTCGGCAGCCGTTCCTACGCTCCGAAAATTTTTTTCGAGTTTCACATGCCCATCTTCAAACGACGATTCCCAAGCAACTAAAAGAGCCTAACGATCGCAATCACTTTCAGAATCTGCGAAATATATTCTAGTTTCATAATAACACCATCGGGAAGTTTGCACGTTGAACCATTTGGCCCGGGGGGCCTTTTTACGCAGACCTTCGGCAGCCGTTCCTACGCTCCGAAAATTTTTTTCGAGTTTCACATGCCCATCTTCAAACGACGATTCCAAAGCAACTAAAAGAGCCTAAAGATCGCAATCACTTTCAGAATCTGCCAAATATATTCTAGTTTCATAATAAAACAATCGGGAAGTTTGCACGTTGAACCATTTGGCCCGGGGGGCCTTTTTACGCAGACCTTCGGCAGCCGTTCCTACGCTCCGAAAATTTTTTTCGAGTTTCACATGCCCATCTTCAAACGACGATTCCCAAGCAACTAAAAGAGCCTAACGATCGCAATCACTTTCAGAATCTGCGAAATATATTCTAGTTTCATAATAACACCATCGGGAAGTTTGCACGTTGAACCATTTGGCCCGGGGGGCCTTTTTACGCAGACCTTCGGCAGCCGTTCCTACGCTCCGAAAATTTTTTTCGAGTTTCACATGCCCATCTTCAAACGACGATTCCAAAGCAACTAAAAGAGCCTAAAGATCGCAATCACTTTCAGAATCTGCCAAATATATTCTAGTTTCATAATAAAACAATCGGGAAGTTTGCACGTTGAACCATTTGGCCCGGGGGGCCTTTTTACGCAGACCTTCGGCAGCCGTTCCTACGCTCCGAAATTTTTTTTCGAGTTTCACATGCCCATCTTCAAACGACGATTCCCAAGCAACTAAAAGAGCCTAACGATCGCAATCACTTTCAGAATCTGCGAAATATATTCTAGTTTCATAATAACACCATCGGGAAGTTTGCACGTTGAACCATTTGGCCCGGGGGGCCTTTTTACGCAGACCTTCGGCAGCCGTTCCTACGCTCCGAAAATTTTTTTCGAGTTTCACATGCCCATCTTCAAACGACGATTCCAAAGCAACTAAAAGAGCCTAACGATCGCAATCACTTTCAGAATCTGCCAAATATATTCTAGTTTCATAATAAAACAATCGGGAAGTTTGCACGTTGAACCATTTGGCCCGGGGGGCCTTTTTACGCAGACCTTCCGCAGCCGTTCCTACGCTCCGAAAATTTTTTTCGAGTTTCACATGCCCATCTTCAAACGACGATTCCAAAGCAACTAAAAGAGCCTAACGATCGCAATCACTTTCAGAATCTGCGAAATATATTCTAGTTTCATAATAACACCATCGGGAAGTTTGCACGTTGAACCATTTGGCCCGGGGGGCCTTTTTACGCAGACCTTCGGCAGCCGTTCCTACGCTCCGAAAATTTTTTTCGAGTTTCACATGCCCATCTTCAAACGACGATTCCAAAGCAACTAAAAGAGCCTAAAGATCGCAATAACTTTCAGAATCTGCCAAATATATTCTAGTTTCATAATAAAACAATCGGGAAGTTTGCACGTTGAACCATTTGGCCCGGGGGGCCTTTTTACGCAGACCTTCGGCAGCCGTTCCTACGCTCCGAAAATTTTTTTCGAGTTTCACATGCCCATCTTCAAACGACGATTCCCAAGCAACTAAAAGAGCCTAACGATCGCAATCACTTTCAGAATCTGCGAAATATATTCTAGTTTCATAATAACACCATCGGGAAGTTTGCACGTTGAACCATTTGGCCCGGGGGGCCTTTTTACGCAGACCTTCGGCAGCCGTTCCTACGCTCCGAAAATTTTTTTCGAGTTTCACATGCCCATCTTCAAACGACGATTCCAAAGCAACTAAAAGAGCCTAAAGATCGCAATCACTTTCAGAATCTGCCAAATATATTCTAGTTTCATAATAAAACAATCGGGAAGTTTGCACGTTGAACCATTTGGCCCGGGGGGCCTTTTTACGCAGACCTTCGGCAGCCGTTCCTACGCTCCGAAAATTTTTTTCGAGTTTCACATGCCCATCTTCAAACGACGATTCCCAAGCAACTAAAAGAGCCTAACGATCGCAATCACTTTCAGAATCTGCGAAATATATTCTAGTTTCATAATAACACCATCGGGAAGTTTGCACGTTGAACCATTTGGCCCGGGGGGCCTTTTTACGCAGACCTTCGGCAGCCGTTCCTACGCTCCGAAAATTTTTTTCGAGTTTCACATGCCCATCTTCAAACGACGATTCCAAAGCAACTAAAAGAGCCTAAAGATCGCAATCACTTTCAGAATCTGCCAAATATATTCTAGTTTCATAATAAAACAATCGGGAAGTTTGCACGTTGAACCATTTGGCCCGGGGGGCCTTTTTACGCAGACCTTCGGCAGCCGTTCCTACGCTCCGAAAATTTTTTTCGAGTTTCACATGCCCATCTTCAAACGACGATTCCAAAGCAACTAAAAGAGCCTAACGATCGCAATCACTTTCAGAATCTGCGAAATATATTCTAGTTTCATAATAACACCATCGGGAAGTTTGCACGTTGAACCATTTGGCCCGGGGGGCCTTTTTACGCAGACCTTCGGCAGCCGTTCCTACGCTCCGAAAATTTTTTTCGAGTTTCACATGCCCATCTTCAAACGACGATTCCAAAGCAACTAAAAGAGCCTAAAGATCGCAATCACTTTCAGAATCTGCCAAATATATTCTAGTTTCATAATAAAACAATCGGGAAGTTTGCACGTTGAACCATTTGGCCCGGGGGGCCTTTTTACGCAGACCTTCGGCAGCCGTTCCTACGCTCCGAAAATTTTTTTCGAGTTTCACATGCCCATCTTCAAACGACGATTCCAAAGCAACTAAAAGAGCCTAAAGATCGCAATCACTTTTAGAATCTGCGAAATATATTCTAGTTTCATAATAACACCATCGGGAAGTTTGCACGTTGAACCATTTGGCCCGGGGGGCCTTTTTACGCAGACCTTCGGCAGCCGTTCCTACGCTCCGAAAATTTTTTTCGAGTTTCACATGCCCATCTTTAAACGACGATTCCAAAGCAACTAAAAGAGCCTAACGATCGCAATCACTTTCAGAATCTGCGAAATATATTCTTGTTTCATAATAACACCATCGGGAAGTTTGCACGTTGAACCATTTGGCCCGGGGGGCCTTTTTACGCAGACCTTCGGCAGCCGTTCCTACGCTCCGAAAATTTTTTTCGAGTTTCACATGCCCATCTTCAAACGACGATTCCAAAGCAACTAAAAGAGCCTAAAGATCGCAATCACTTTCAGAATCTGCCAAATATATTCTAGTTTCATAATAAAACAATCGGGAAGTTTGCACGTTGAACCATTTGGCCCGGGGGGCCTTTTTACGCAGACCTTCGGCAGCCGTTCCTACGCTCCGAAAATTTTTTTCGAGTTTCACATGCCCATCTTCAAACGACGATTCCCAAGCAACTAAAAGAGCCTAACGATCGCAATCACTTTCAGAATCTGCGAAATATATTCTAGTTTCATAATAACACCATCGGGAAGTTTGCACGTTGAACCATTTGGCCCGGGGGGCCTTTTTACGCAGACCTTCGGCAGCCGTTCCTACGCTCCGAAAATTTTTTTCGAGTTTCACATGCCCATCTTCAAACGACGATTCCAAAGCAACTAAAAGAGCCTAAAGATCGCAATCACTTTCAGAATCTGCCAAATATATTCTAGTTTCATAATAAAACAATCGGGAAGTTTGCACGTTGAACCATTTGGCCCGGGGGGCCTTTTTACGCAGACCTTCGGCAGCCGTTCCTACGCTCCGAAAATTTTTTTCGAGTTTCACATGCCCATCTTCAAACGACGATTCCCAAGCAACTAAAAGAGCCTAAAGATCGCAATCACTTTCAGAATCTGCGAAATATATTCTAGTTTCATAATAACACCATCGGGAAGTTTGCACGTTGAACCATTTGGCCCGGGGGGCCTTTTTACGCAGACCTTCGGCAGCCGTTCCTACGCTCCGAAAATTTTTTTCGAGTTTCACATGCCCATCTTCAAACGACGATTCCCAAGCAACTAAAAGAGCCTAACGATCGCAATCACTTTCAAAATCTGCGAAATATATTCTAGTTTCATAATAACACCATCGGGAAGTTTGCACGTTGAACCATTTGGCCCGGGGGGCCTTTTTACGCAGACCTTCGGCAGCCGTTCCTACGCTCCGAAAATTTTTTTCGAGTTTCACATGCCCATCTTCAAACGACGATTCCAAAGCAACTAAAAGAGCCTAAAGATCGCAATCACTTTCAGAATCTGCCAAATATATTCTAGTTTCATAATAAAACAATCGGGAAGTTTGCACGTTGAACCATTTGGCCCGGGGGGCCTTTTTACGCAGACCTTCGGCAGCCGTTCCTACGCTCCGAAAATTTTTTTCGAGTTTCACATGCCCATCTTCAAACGACGATTCCAAAGCAACTAAAAGAGCCTAAAGATCGCAATCACTTTCAGAATCTGCGAAATATATTCTAGTTTCATAATAACACCATCGGGAAGTTTGCACGTTGAACCATTTGGCCCGGGGGGCCTTTTTACGCAGACCTTCGGCAGCCGTTCCTACGCTCCGAAAATTTTTTTCGAGTTTCACATGCCCATCTTTAAACGACGATTCCAAAGCAACTAAAAGAGCCTAACGATCGCAATCACTTTCAGAATCTGAGAAATATATTCTAGTTTCATAATAACACCATCGGGAAGTTTGCACGTTGAACCATTTGGCCCGGGGGGCCTTTTTACGCAGACCTTTGGCAGCCGTACCTACGCTCCGAAAATTTTTTTCGAGTTTCACATGCCCATCTTCAAACGACGATTCCAAAGCAACTAAAAGAGCCTAAAGATCGCAATCACTTTCAGAATCTGCCAAATATATTCTAGTTTCATAATAAAACAATCGGGAAGTTTGCACGTTGAACCATTTGGCCCGGGGGGCCTTTTTACGCAGACCTTCGGCAGCCGTTCCTACGCTCCGAAAATTTTTTTCGAGTTTCACATGCCCATCTTCAAACGACGATTCCCAAGCAACTAAAAGAGCCTAACGATCGCAATCACTTTCAGAATCTGCGAAATATATTCTAGTTTCATAATAACACCATCGGGAAGTTTGCACGTTGAACCATTTGGCCCGGGGGGCCTTTTTACGCAGACCTTCGGCAGCCGTTCCTACGCTCCGAAAATTTTTTTCGAGTTTCACATGCCCATCTTCAAACGACGATTCCAAAGCAACTAAAAGAGCCTAAAGATCGCAATCACTTTCAGAATCTGCCAAATATATTCTAGTTTCATAATAAAACAATCGGGAAGTTTGCACGTTGAACCATTTGGCCCGGGGGGCCTTTTTACGCAGACCTTCGGCAGCCGTTCCTACGCTCCGAAAATTTTTTTCGAGTTTCACATGCCCATCTTCAAACGACGATTCCCAAGCAACTAAAAGAGCCTAACGATCGCAATCACTTTCAGAATCTGCGAAATATATTCTAGTTTCATAATAACACCATCGGGAAGTTTGCACGTTGAACCATTTGGCCAGGGGGGCCTTTTTACGCAGACCTTCGGCAGCCGTTCCTACGCTCCGAAAATTTTTTTCGAGTTTCACATGCCCATCTTCAAACGACGATTCCAAAGCAACTAAAAGAGCCTAAAGATCGCAATCACTTTCAGAATCTGCCAAATATATTCTAGTTTCATAATAAAACAATCGGGAAGTTTGCACGTTGAACCATTTGGCCCGGGGGGCCTTTTTACGCAGACCTTCGGCAGCCGTTCCTACGCTCCGAAAATTTTTTTCGAGTTTCACATGCCCATCTTCAAACGACGATTCCAAAGCAACTAAAAGAGCCTAACGATCGCAATCACTTTCAGAATCTGCGAAATATATTCTAGTTTCATAATAACACCATCGGGAAGTTTGCACGTTGAACCATTTGGCGCGGGGGGCCTTTTTACGCAGACCTTCGGCAGCCGTTCCTACGCTCCGAAAATTTTTTTCGAGTTTCACATGCCCATCTTCAAACGACGATTCCAAAGCAACTAAAAGAGCCTAAAGATCGCAATCACTTTCAGAATCTGCCAAATATATTCTAGTTTCATAATAAAACAATCGGGAAGTTTGCACGTTGAACCATTTGGCCCGGGGGGCCTTTTTACGCAGACCTTCGGCAGCCGTTCCTACGCTCCGAAAATTTTTTTCGAGTTTCACATGCCCATCTTCAAACGACGATTCCCAAGCAACTAAAAGAGCCTAACGATCGCAATCACTTTCAGAATCTGCGAAATATATTCTAGTTTCATAATAACACCATCGGGAAGTTTGCACGTTGAACCATTTGGCCCGGGGGGCCTTTTTACGCAGACCTTCGGCAGCCGTTCCTACGCTCCGAAAATTTTTTTCGAGTTTCACATGCCCATCTTCAAATGACGATTCCAAAGCAACTAAAAGAGCCTAAAGATCGCAATCACTTTCAGAATCTGCCAAATATATTCTAGTTTCATAATAAAACAATCGGGAAGTTTGCACGTTGAACCATTTGGCCCGGGGGGCCTTTTTACGCAGACCTTCGGCAGCCGTTCCTACGCTCCGAAAATTTTTTTCGAGTTTCACATGCCCATCTTCAAACGACGATTCCCAAGCAACTAAAAGAGCCTAACGATCGCAATCACTTTCAGAATCTGCGAAATATATTCTAGTTTCATAATAACACCATCGGGAAGTTTGCACGTTGAACCATTTGGCCCGGGGGGCCTTTTTACGCAGACCTTCGGCAGCCGTTCCTACGCTCCGAAAATTTTTTTCGAGTTTCACATGCCCATCTTCAAACGACGATTCCAAAGCAACTAAAAGAGCCTAACGATCGCAATCACTTTCAGAATCTGCGAAATATATTCTAGTTTCATAATAACACCATCGGGAAGTTTGCACGTTGAACCATTTGGCCCGGGGGGCCTTTTTACGCAGACCTTCGGCAGCCGTTCCTACGCTCCGAAATTTTTTTTCGAGTTTCACATGCCCATCTTCAAACGACGATTCCAAAGCAACTAAAAGAGCCTAAAGATCGCAATCACTTTCAGAATCTGCCAAATATATTCTAGTTTCATAATAAAACAATCGGGAAGTTTGCACGTTGAACCATTTGGCCCGGGGGGCCTTTTTACGCAGACCTTCGGCAGCCGTTCCTACGCTCCGAAAATTTTTTTCGAGTTTCACATGCCCATCTTCAAACGACGATTCCCAAGCAACTAAAAGAGCCTAACGATCGCAATCACTTTCAGAATCTGCGAAATATATTCTAGTTTCATAATAACACCATCGGGAAGTTTGCACGTTGAACCATTTGGCCCGGGGGGCCTTTTTACGCAGACCTTCGGCAGCCGTTCCTACGCTCCGAAAATTTTTTTCGAGTTTCACATGCCCATCTTCAAACGACGATTCCAAAGCAACTAAAAGAGCCTAAAGATCGCAATCACTTTCAGAATCTGCCAAATATATTCTAGTTTCATAATAAAACAATCGGGAAGTTTGCACGTTGAACCATTTGGCCCGGGGGGCCTTTTTACGCAGACCTTCGGCAGCCGTTCCTACGCTCCGAAAATTTTTTTCGAGTTTCACATGCCCATCTTCAAACGACGATTCCCAAGCAACTAAAAGAGCCTAACGATCGCAATCACTTTCAGAATCTGCGAAATATATTCTAGTTTCATAATAACACCATCGGGAAGTTTGCACGTTGAACCATTTGGCCCGGGGGGCCTTTTTACGCAGACCTTCGGCAGCCGTTCCTACGCTCCGAAAATTTTTTTCGAGTTTCACATGCCCATCTTCAAACGACGATTCCAAAGCAACTAAAAGAGCCTAAAGATCGCAATCACTTTCAGAATCTGCCAAATATATTCTAGTTTCATAATAAAACAATCGGGAAGTTTGCACGTTGAACCATTTGGCCCGGGGGGCCTTTTTACGCAGACCTTCGGCAGCCGTTCCTACGCTCCGAAAATTTTTTTCGAGTTTCACATGCCCATCTTCAAACGACGATTCCAAAGCAACTAAAAGAGCCTAAAGATCGCAATCACTTTTAGAATCTGCGAAATATATTCTAGTTTCATAATAACACCATCGGGAAGTTTGCACGTTGAACCATTTGGCCCGGGGGGCCTTTTTACGCAGACCTTCGGCAGCCGTTCCTACGCTCCGAAATTTTTTTTCGAGTTTCACATGCCCATCTTCAAACGACGATTCCAAAGCAACTAAAAGAGCCTAAAGATCGCAATCACTTTCAGAATCTGCCAAATATATTCTAGTTTCATAATAAAACAATCGGGAAGTTTGCACGTTGAACCATTTGGCCCGGGGGGCCTTTTTACGCAGACCTTCGGCAGCCGTTCCTACGCTCCGAAAATTTTTTTCGAGTTTCACATGCCCATCTTCAAACGACGATTCCCAAGCAACTAAAAGAGCCTAACGATCGCAATCACTTTCAGAATCTGCGAAATATATTCTAGTTTCATAATAACACCATCGGGAAGTTTGCACGTTGAACCATTTGGCCCGGGGGGCCTTTTTACGCAGACCTTCGGCAGCCGTTCCTACGCTCCGAAAATTTTTTTCGAGTTTCACATGCCCATCTTCAAACGACGATTCCAAAGCAACTAAAAGAGCCTAAAGATCGCAATCACTTTCAGAATCTGCCAAATATATTCTAGTTTCATAATAAAACAATCGGGAAGTTTGCACGTTGAACCATTTGGCCCGGGGGGCCTTTTTACGCAGACCTTCGGCAGCCGTTCCTACGCTCCGAAAATTTTTTTCGAGTTTCACATGCCCATCTTCAAACGACGATTCCCAAGCAACTAAAAGAGCCTAACGATCGCAATCACTTTCAGAATCTGCGAAATATATTCTAGTTTCATAATAACACCATCGGGAAGTTTGCACGTTGAACCATTTGGCCCGGGGGGCCTTTTTACGCAGACCTTCGGCAGCCGTTCCTACGCTCCGAAAATTTTTTTCGAGTTTCACATGCCCATCTTCAAACGACGATTCCAAAGCAACTAAAAGAGCCTAAAGATCGCAATCACTTTCAGAATCTGCCAAATATATTCTAGTTTCATAATAAAACAATCGGGAAGTTTGCACGTTGAACCATTTGGCCCGGGGGGCCTTTTTACGCAGACCTTCGGCAGCCGTTCCTACGCTCCGAAAATTTTTTTCGAGTTTCACATGCCCATCTTCAAACGACGATTCCAAAGCAACTAAAAGAGCCTAAAGATCGCAATCACTTTCAGAATCTGCGAAATATATTCTAGTTTCATAATAACACCATCGGGAAGTTTGCACGTTGAACCATTTGGCCCGGGGGGCCTTTTTACGCAGACCTTCGGCAGCCGTTCCTACGCTCCGAAAATTTTTTTCGAGTTTCACATGCCCATCTTCAAACGACGATTCCAAAGCAACTAAAAGAGCCTAACGATCGCAATCACTTTCAGAATCTGAGAAATATATTCTAGTTTCATAATAACACCATCGGGAAGTTTGCACGTTGAACCATTTGGCCCGGGGGGCCTTTTTACGCAGACCTTTGGCAGCCGTACCTACGCTCCGAAAATTTTTTTCGAGTTTCACATGCCCATCTTCAAACGACGATTCCAAAGCAACTAAAAGAGCCTAAAGATCGCAATCACTTTCAGAATCTGCCAAATATATTCTAGTTTCATAATAAAACAATCGGGAAGTTTGCACGTTGAACCATTTGGCCCGGGGGGCCTTTTTACGCAGACCTTCGGCAGCCGTTCCTACGCTCCGAAAATTTTTTTCGAGTTTCACATGCCCATCTTCAAACGACGATTCCCAAGCAACTAAAAGAGCCTAACGATCGCAATCACTTTCAGAATCTGCGAAATATATTCTAGTTTCATAATAACACCATCGGGAAGTTTGCACGTTGAACCATTTGGCCCGGGGGGCCTTTTTACGCAGACCTTCGGCAGCCGTTCCTACGCTCCGAAAATTTTTTTCGAGTTTCACATGCCCATCTTCAAACGACGATTCCAAAGCAACTAAAAGAGCCTAAAGATCGCAATCACTTTCAGAATCTGCCAAATATATTCTAGTTTCATAATAAAACAATCGGGAAGTTTGCACGTTGAACCATTTGGCCCGGGGGGCCTTTTTACGCAGACCTTCGGCAGCCGTTCCTACGCTCCGAAAATTTTTTTCGAGTTTCACATGCCCATCTTCAAACGACGATTCCCAAGCAACTAAAAGAGCCTAACGATCGCAATCACTTTCAGAATCTGCGAAATATATTCTAGTTTCATAATAACACCATCGGGAAGTTTGCACGTTGAACCATTTGGCCAGGGGGGCCTTTTTACGCAGACCTTCGGCAGCCGTTCCTACGCTCCGAAAATTTTTTTCGAGTTTCACATGCCCATCTTCAAACGACGATTCCAAAGCAACTAAAAGAGCCTAAAGATCGCAATCACTTTCAGAATCTGCCAAATATATTCTAGTTTCATAATAAAACAATCGGGAAGTTTGCACGTTGAACCATTTGGCCCGGGGGGCCTTTTTACGCAGACCTTCGGCAGCCGTTCCTACGCTCCGAAAATTTTTTTCGAGTTTCACATGCCCATCTTCAAACGACGATTCCAAAGCAACTAAAAGAGCCTAACGATCGCAATCACTTTCAGAATCTGCGAAATATATTCTAGTTTCATAATAACACCATCGGGAAGTTTGCACGTTGAACCATTTGGCGCGGGGGGCCTTTTTACGCAGACCTTCGGCAGCCGTTCCTACGCTCCGAAAATTTTTTTCGAGTTTCACATGCCCATCTTCAAACGACGATTCCAAAGCAACTAAAAGAGCCTAAAGATCGCAATCACTTTCAGAATCTGCCAAATATATTCTAGTTTCATAATAAAACAATCGGGAAGTTTGCACGTTGAACCATTTGGCCCGGGGGGCCTTTTTACGCAGACCTTCGGCAGCCGTTCCTACGCTCCGAAAATTTTTTTCGAGTTTCACATGCCCATCTTCAAACGACGATTCCCAAGCAACTAAAAGAGCCTAACGATCGCAATCACTTTCAGAATCTGCGAAATATATTCTAGTTTCATAATAACACCATCGGGAAGTTTGCACGTTGAACCATTTGGCCCGGGGGGCCTTTTTACGCAGACCTTCGGCAGCCGTTCCTACGCTCCGAAAATTTTTTTCGAGTTTCACATGCCCATCTTCAAACGACGATTCCAAAGCAACTAAAAGAGCCTAAAGATCGCAATCACTTTCAGAATCTGCCAAATATATTCTAGTTTCATAATAAAACAATCGGGAAGTTTGCACGTTGAACCATTTGGCCCGGGGGGCCTTTTTACGCAGACCTTCGGCAGCCGTTCCTACGCTCCGAAAATTTTTTTCGAGTTTCACATGCCCATCTTCAAACGACGATTCCCAAGCAACTAAAAGAGCCTAACGATCGCAATCACTTTCAGAATCTGCGAAATATATTCTAGTTTCATAATAACACCATCGGGAAGTTTGCACGTTGAACCATTTGGCCCGGGGGGCCTTTTTACGCAGACCTTCGGCAGCCGTTCCTACGCTCCGAAAATTTTTTTCGAGTTTCACATGCCCATCTTCAAACGACGATTCCAAAGCAACTAAAAGAGCCTAACGATCGCAATCACTTTCAGAATCTGCGAAATATATTCTAGTTTCATAATAACACCATCGGGAAGTTTGCACGTTGAACCATTTGGCCCGGGGGGCCTTTTTACGCAGACCTTCGGCAGCCGTTCCTACGCTCCGAAATTTTTTTTCGAGTTTCACATGCCCATCTTCAAACGACGATTCCAAAGCAACTAAAAGAGCCTAAAGATCGCAATCACTTTCAGAATCTGCCAAATATATTCTAGTTTCATAATAAAACAATCGGGAAGTTTGCACGTTGAACCATTTGGCCCGGGGGGCCTTTTTACGCAGACCTTCGGCAGCCGTTCCTACGCTCCGAAAATTTTTTTCGAGTTTCACATGCCCATCTTCAAACGACGATTCCCAAGCAACTAAAAGAGCCTAACGATCGCAATCACTTTCAGAATCTGCGAAATATATTCTAGTTTCATAATAACACCATCGGGAAGTTTGCACGTTGAACCATTTGGCCCGGGGGGCCTTTTTACGCAGACCTTCGGCAGCCGTTCCTACGCTCCGAAAATTTTTTTCGAGTTTCACATGCCCATCTTTAAACGACGATTCCAAAGCAACTAAAAGAGCCTAAAGATCGCAATCACTTTCAGAATCTGCCAAATATATTCTAGTTTCATAATAAAACAATCGGGAAGTTTGCACGTTGAACCATTTGGCCCGGGGGGCCTTTTTACGCAGACCTTCGGCAGCCGTTCCTACGCTCCGAAAATTTTTTTCGAGTTTCACATGCCCATCTTCAAACGACGATTCCCAAGCAACTAAAAGAGCCTAACGATCGCAATCACTTTCAGAATCTGCGAAATATATTCTAGTTTCATAATAACACCATCGGGAAGTTTGCACGTTGAACCATTTGGCCCGGGGGGCCTTTTTACGCAGACCTTCGGCAGCCGTTCCTACGCTCCGAAAATTTTTTTCGAGTTTCACATGCCCATCTTCAAACGACGATTCCAAAGCAACTAAAAGAGCCTAAAGATCGCAATCACTTTCAGAATCTGCCAAATATATTCTAGTTTCATAATAAAACAATCGGGAAGTTTGCACGTTGAACCATTTGGCCCGGGGGGCCTTTTTACGCAGACCTTCGGCAGCCGTTCCTACGCTCCGAAAATTTTTTTCGAGTTTCACATGCCCATCTTCAAACGACGATTCCCAAGCAACTAAAAGAGCCTAACGATCGCAATCACTTTCAGAATCTGCGAAATATATTCTAGTTTCATAATAACACCATCGGGAAGTTTGCACGTTGAACCATTTGGCCCGGGGGGCCTTTTTACGCAGACCTTCGGCAGCCGTTCCTACGCTCCGAAAATTTTTTTCGAGTTTCACATGCCCATCTTCAAACGACGATTCCAAAGCAACTAAAAGAGCCTAAAGATCGCAATCACTTTCAGAATCTGCCAAATATATATTAGTTTCATAATAAAACAATCGGGAAGTTTGCACGTTGAACCATTTGGCCCGGGGGGCCTTTTTACGCAGACCTTCGGCAGCCGTTCCTACGCTCCGAAAATTTTTTTCGAGTTTCACATGCCCATCTTCAAACGACGATTCCCAAGCAACTAAAAGAGCCTAACGATCGCAATCACTTTCAGAATCTGCGAAATATATTCTAGTTTCATAATAACACCATCGGGAAGTTTGCACGTTGAACCATTTGGCCCGGGGGGCCTTTTTACGCAGACCTTCGGCAGCCGTTCCTACGCTCCGAAAATTTTTTTCGAGTTTCACATGCCCATCTTCAAACGACGATTCCAAAGCAACTAAAAGAGCCTAAAGATCGCAATCACTTTCAGAATCTGCCAAATATATTCTAGTTTCATAATAAAACAATCGGGAAGTTTGCACGTTGAACCATTTGGCCCGGGGGGCCTTTTTACGCAGACCTTCGGCAGCCGTTCCTACGCTCCGAAAATTTTTTTCGAGTTTCACATGCCCATCTTCAAACGACGATTCCCAAGCAACTAAAAGAGCCTAACGATCGCAATCACTTTCAGAATCTGCGAAATATATTCTAGTTTCATAATAACACCATCGGGAAGTTTGCACGTTGAACCATTTGGCCCGGGGGGCCTTTTTACGCAGACCTTCGGCAGCCGTTCCTACGCTCCGAAAATTTTTTTCGAGTTTCACATGCCCATCTTCAAACGACGATTCCAAAGCAACTAAAAGAGCCTAAAGATCGCAATCACTTTCAGAATCTGCCAAATATATTCTAGTTTCATAATAAAACAATCGGGAAGTTTGCACGTTGAACCATTTGGCCCGGGGGGCCTTTTTACGCAGACCTTCGGCAGCCGTTCCTACGCTCCGAAAATTTTTTTCGAGTTTCACATGCCCATCTTCAAACGACGATTCCCAAGCAACTAAAAGAGCCTAACGATCGCAATCACTTTCAGAATCTGCGAAATATATTCTAGTTTCATAATAACACCATCGGGAAGTTTGCACGTTGAACCATTTAGCCCGGGGGGCCTTTTTACGCAGACCTTCGGCAGCCGTTCCTACGATCCGAAAATTTTTTTCGAGTTTCACATGCCCATCTTCAAACGACGATTCCAAAGCAACTAAAAGAGCCTAAAGATCGCAATCACTTTCAGAATCTGCCAAATATATTCTAGTTTCATAATAAAACAATCGGGAAGTTTGCACGTTGAACCATTTGGCCCGGGGGGCCTTTTTACGCAGACCTTCGGCAGCCGTTCCTACGCTCCGAAAATTTTTTTCGAGTTTCACATGCCCATCTTCAAACGACGATTCCCAAGCAACTAAAAGAGCCTAACGATCGCAATCACTTTCAGAATCTGCGAAATATATTCTAGTTTCATAATAACACCATCGGAAAGTTTGCACGTTGAACCATTTGGCCCGGGGGGCCTTTTTACGCAGACCTTCGGCAGCCGTTCCTACGCTCCGAAAATTTTTTTCGAGTTTCACATGCCCATCTTCAAACGACGATTCCAAAGCAACTAAAAGAGCCTAAAGATCGCAATCACTTTCAGAATCTGCCAAATATATTCTAGTTTCATAATAAAACAATCGGGAAGTTTGCACGTTGAACCATTTGGCCCGGGGGGCCTTTTTACGCAGACCTTCGGCAGCCGTTCCTATGCTCCGAAAATTTTTTTCGAGTTTCACATGCCCATCTTCAAACGACGATTCCCAAGCAACTAAAAGAGCCTAACGATCGCAATCACTTTCAGAATCTGCGAAATATATTCTAGTTTCATAATAACACCATCGGGAAGTTTGCACGTTGAACCATTTGGCCCGGGGGGCCTTTTTACGCAGACCTTCGGCAGCCGTTCCTACGCTCCGAAAATTTTTTTCGAGTTTCACATGCCCATCTTCAAACGACGATTCCAAAGCAACTAAAAGAGCCTAAAGATCGCAATCACTTTCAGAATCTGCCAAATATATTCTAGTTTCATAATAAAACAATCGGGAAGTTTGCACGTTGAACCATTTGGCCCGGGGGGCCTTTTTACGCAGACCTTCGGCAGCCGTTCCTACGCTCCGAAAATTTTTTTCGAGTTTCACATGCCCATCTTCAAACGACGATTCCCAAGCAACTAAAAGAGCCTAACGATCGCAATCACTTTCAGAATCTGCGAAATATATTCTAGTTTCATAATAACACCAGCGGGAAGTTTGCACGTTGAACCATTTGGCCCGGGGGGCCTTTTTACGCAGACCTTCGGCAGCCGTTCCTACGCTCCGAAAATTTTTTTCGAGTTTCACATGCCCATCTTCAAACGACGATTCCAAAGCAACTAAAAGAGCCTAAAGATCGCAATCACTTTCAGAATCTGCCAAATATATTCTAGTTTCATAATAAAACAATCGGGAAGTTTGCACGTTGAACCATTTGGCCCGGGGGGCCTTTTTACGCAGACCTTCGGCAGCCGTTCCTACGCTCCGAAAATTTTTTTCGAGTTTCACATGCCCATCTTCAAACGACGATTCCCAAGCAACTAAAAGAGCCTAACGATCGCAATCACTTTCAGAATCTGCGAAATATATTCTAGTTTCATAATAACACCATCGGGAAGTTTGCACGTTGAACCATTTGGCCCGGGGGGCCTTTTTACGCAGACCTTCGGCAGCCGTTCCTACGCTCCGAAAATTTTTTTCGAGTTTCACATGCCCATCTTCAAACGACGATTCCAAAGCAACTAAAAGAGCCTAAAGATCGCAATCACTTTCAGAATCTGCCAAATATATTCTAGTTTCATAATAAAACAATCGGGAAGTTTGCACGTTGAACCATTTGGCCCGGGGGGCCTTTTTACGCAGACCTTCGGCAGCCGTTCCTACGCTCCGAAAATTTTTTTCGAGTTTCACATGCCCATCTTCAAACGACGATTCCCAAGCAACTAAAAGAGCCTAACGATCGCAATCACTTTCAGAATCTGCGAAATATATTCTAGTTTCATAATAACACCATCGGGAAGTTTGCACGTTGAACCATTTGGCCCGGGGGGCCTTTTTACGCAGACCTTCGGCAGCCGTTCCTACGCTCCGAAAATTTTTTTCGAGTTTCACATGCCCATCTTCAAACGACGATTCCAAAGCAACTAAAAGAGCCTAACGATCGCAATCACTTTCAGAATCTGCGAAATATATTCTAGTTTCATAATAACACCATCGGGAAGTTTGCACGTTGAACCATTTGGCCCGGGGGGCCTTTTTACGCAGACCTTCGGCAGCCGTTCCTACGCTCCGAAAATTTTTTTCGAGTTTCACATGCCCATCTTCAAACGACGATTCCAAAGCAACTAAAAGAGCCTAAAGATCGCAATCACTTTCAGAATCTGCCAAATATATTCTAGTTTCATAATAAAACAATCGGGAAGTTTGCACGTTGAACCATTTGGCCCGGGGGGCCTTTTTACGCAGACCTTCGGCAGCCGTTCCTACGCTCCGAAAATTTTTTTCGAGTTTCACATGCCCATCTTCAAACGACGATTCCAAAGCAACTAAAAGAGCCTAAAGATCGCAATCACTTTTAGAATCTGCGAAATATATTCTAGTTTCATAATAACACCATCGGGAAGTTTGCACGTTGAACCATTTGGCCCGGGGGGCCTTTTTACGCAGACCTTCGGCAGCCGTTCCTACGCTCCGAAAATTTTTTTCGAGTTTCACATGCCCATCTTTAAACGACGATTCCAAAGCAACTAAAAGAGCCTAACGATCGCAATCACTTTCAGAATCTGCGAAATATATTCTTGTTTCATAATAACACCATCGGGAAGTTTGCACGTTGAACCATTTGGCCCGGGGGGCCTTTTTACGCAGACCTTCGGCAGCCGTTCCTACGCTCCGAAAATTTTTTTCGAGTTTCACATGCCCATCTTCAAACGACGATTCCAAAGCAACTAAAAGAGCCTAAAGATCGCAATCACTTTCAGAATCTGCCAAATATATTCTAGTTTCATAATAAAACAATCGGGAAGTTTGCACGTTGAACCATTTGGCCCGGGGGGCCTTTTTACGCAGACCTTCGGCAGCCGTTCCTACGCTCCGAAAATTTTTTTCGAGTTTCACATGCCCATCTTCAAACGACGATTCCCAAGCAACTAAAAGAGCCTAACGATCGCAATCACTTTCAGAATCTGCGAAATATATTCTAGTTTCATAATAACACCATCGGGAAGTTTGCACGTTGAACCATTTGGCCCGGGGGGCCTTTTTACGCAGACCTTCGGCAGCCGTTCCTACGCTCCGAAAATTTTTTTCGAGTTTCACATGCCCATCTTCAAACGACGATTCCAAAGCAACTAAAAGAGCCTAACGATCGCAATCACTTTCAGAATCTGCGAAATATATTCTAGTTTCATAATAACACCATCGGGAAGTTTGCACGTTGAACCATTTGGCCCGGGGGGCCTTTTTACGCAGACCTTCGGCAGCCGTTCCTACGCTCCGAAAATTTTTTTCGAGTTTCACATGCCCATCTTCAAACGACGATTCCAAAGCAACTAAAAGAGCCTAAAGATCGCAATCACTTTCAGAATCTGCCAAATATATTCTAGTTTCATAATAAAACAATCGGGAAGTTTGCACGTTGAACCATTTGGCCCGGGGGGCCTTTTTACGCAGACCTTCGGCAGCCGTTCCTACGCTCCGAAAATTTTTTTCGAGTTTCACATGCCCATCTTCAAACGACGATTCCAAAGCAACTAAAAGAGCCTAAAGATCGCAATCACTTTTAGAATCTGCGAAATATATTCTAGTTTCATAATAACACCATCGGGAAGTTTGCACGTTGAACCATTTGGCCCGGGGGGCCTTTTTACGCAGACCTTCGGCAGCCGTTCCTACGCTCCGAAAATTTTTTTCGAGTTTCACATGCCCATCTTTAAACGACGATTCCAAAGCAACTAAAAGAGCCTAACGATCGCAATCACTTTCAGAATCTGCGAAATATATTCTTGTTTCATAATAACACCATCGGGAAGTTTGCACGTTGAACCATTTGGCCCGGGGGGCCTTTTTACGCAGACCTTCGGCAGCCGTTCCTACGCTCCGAAAATTTTTTTCGAGTTTCACATGCCCATCTTCAAACGACGATTCCAAAGCAACTAAAAGAGCCTAAAGATCGCAATCACTTTCAGAATCTGCCAAATATATTCTAGTTTCATAATAAAACAATCGGGAAGTTTGCACGTTGAACCATTTGGCCCGGGGGGCCTTTTTACGCAGACCTTCGGCAGCCGTTCCTACGCTCCGAAAATTTTTTTCGAGTTTCACATGCCCATCTTCAAACGACGATTCCCAAGCAACTAAAAGAGCCTAACGATCGCAATCACTTTCAGAATCTGCGAAATATATTCTAGTTTCATAATAACACCATCGGGAAGTTTGCACGTTGAACCATTTGGCCCGGGGGGCCTTTTTACGCAGACCTTCGGCAGCCGTTCCTACGCTCCGAAAATTTTTTTCGAGTTTCACATGCCCATCTTCAAACGACGATTCCAAAGCAACTAAAAGAGCCTAAAGATCGCAATCACTTTCAGAATCTGCCAAATATATTCTAGTTTCATAATAAAACAATCGGGAAGTTTGCACGTTGAACCATTTGGCCCGGGGGGCCTTTTTACGCAGACCTTCGGCAGCCGTTCCTACGCTCCGAAAATTTTTTTCGAGTTTCACATGCCCATCTTCAAACGACGATTCCCAAGCAACTAAAAGAGCCTAAAGATCGCAATCACTTTCAGAATCTGCGAAATATATTCTAGTTTCATAATAACACCATCGGGAAGTTTGCACGTTGAACCATTTGGCCCGGGGGGCCTTTTTACGCAGACCTTCGGCAGCCGTTCCTACGCTCCGAAAATTTTTTTCGAGTTTCACATGCCCATCTTCAAACGACGATTCCCAAGCAACTAAAAGAGCCTAACGATCGCAATCACTTTCAGAATCTGCGAAATATATTCTAGTTTCATAATAACACCATCGGGAAGTTTGCACGTTGAACCATTTGGCCCGGGGGGCCTTTTTACGCAGACCTTCGGCAGCCGTTCCTACGCTCCGAAAATTTTTTTCGAGTTTCACATGCCCATCTTCAAACGACGATTCCAAAGCAACTAAAAGAGCCTAAAGATCGCAATCACTTTCAGAATCTGCCAAATATATTCTAGTTTCATAATAAAACAATCGGGAAGTTTGCACGTTGAACCATTTGGCCCGGGGGGCCTTTTTACGCAGACCTTCGGCAGCCGTTCCTACGCTCCGAAAATTTTTTTCGAGTTTCACATGCCCATCTTCAAACGACGATTCCAAAGCAACTAAAAGAGCCTAAAGATCGCAATCACTTTCAGAATCTGCGAAATATATTCTAGTTTCATAATAACACCATCGGGAAGTTTGCACGTTGAACCATTTGGCCCGGGGGGCCTTTTTACGCAGACCTTCGGCAGCCGTTCCTACGCTCCGAAAATTTTTTTCGAGTTTCACATGCCCATCTTCAAACGACGATTCCAAAGCAACTAAAAGAGCCTAACGATCGCAATCACTTTCAGAATCTGAGAAATATATTCTAGTTTCATAATAACACCATCGGGAAGTTTGCACGTTGAACCATTTGGCCCGGGGGGCCTTTTTACGCAGACCTTTGGCAGCCGTACCTACGCTCCGAAAATTTTTTTCGAGTTTCACATGCCCATCTTCAAACGACGATTCCAAAGCAACTAAAAGAGCCTAAAGATCGCAATCACTTTCAGAATCTGCCAAATATATTCTAGTTTCATAATAAAACAATCGGGAAGTTTGCACGTTGAACCATTTGGCCCGGGGGGCCTTTTTACGCAGACCTTCGGCAGCCGTTCCTACGCTCCGAAAATTTTTTTCGAGTTTCACATGCCCATCTTCAAACGACGATTCCCAAGCAACTAAAAGAGCCTAACGATCGCAATCACTTTCAGAATCTGCGAAATATATTCTAGTTTCATAATAACACCATCGGGAAGTTTGCACGTTGAACCATTTGGCCCGGGGGGCCTTTTTACGCAGACCTTCGGCAGCCGTTCCTACGCTCCGAAAATTTTTTTCGAGTTTCACATGCCCATCTTCAAACGACGATTCCAAAGCAACTAAAAGAGCCTAAAGATCGCAATCACTTTCAGAATCTGCCAAATATATTCTAGTTTCATAATAAAACAATCGGGAAGTTTGCACGTTGAACCATTTGGCCCGGGGGGCCTTTTTACGCAGACCTTCGGCAGCCGTTCCTACGCTCCGAAAATTTTTTTCGAGTTTCACATGCCCATCTTCAAACGACGATTCCCAAGCAACTAAAAGAGCCTAACGATCGCAATCACTTTCAGAATCTGCGAAATATATTCTAGTTTCATAATAACACCATCGGGAAGTTTGCACGTTGAACCATTTGGCCAGGGGGGCCTTTTTACGCAGACCTTCGGCAGCCGTTCCTACGCTCCGAAAATTTTTTTCGAGTTTCACATGCCCATCTTCAAACGACGATTCCAAAGCAACTAAAAGAGCCTAAAGATCGCAATCACTTTCAGAATCTGCCAAATATATTCTAGTTTCATAATAAAACAATCGGGAAGTTTGCACGTTGAACCATTTGGCCCGGGGGGCCTTTTTACGCAGACCTTCGGCAGCCGTTCCTACGCTCCGAAAATTTTTTTCGAGTTTCACATGCCCATCTTCAAACGACGATTCCAAAGCAACTAAAAGAGCCTAACGATCGCAATCACTTTCAGAATCTGCGAAATATATTCTAGTTTCATAATAACACCATCGGGAAGTTTGCACGTTGAACCATTTGGCGCGGGGGGCCTTTTTACGCAGACCTTCGGCAGCCGTTCCTACGCTCCGAAAATTTTTTTCGAGTTTCACATGCCCATCTTCAAACGACGATTCCAAAGCAACTAAAAGAGCCTAAAGATCGCAATCACTTTCAGAATCTGCCAAATATATTCTAGTTTCATAATAAAACAATCGGGAAGTTTGCACGTTGAACCATTTGGCCCGGGGGGCCTTTTTACGCAGACCTTCGGCAGCCGTTCCTACGCTCCGAAAATTTTTTTCGAGTTTCACATGCCCATCTTCAAACGACGATTCCCAAGCAACTAAAAGAGCCTAACGATCGCAATCACTTTCAGAATCTGCGAAATATATTCTAGTTTCATAATAACACCATCGGGAAGTTTGCACGTTGAACCATTTGGCCCGGGGGGCCTTTTTACGCAGACCTTCGGCAGCCGTTCCTACTACGCTCCGAAAATTTTTTTCGAGTTTCACATGCCCATCTTCAAACGACGATTCCAAAGCAACTAAAAGAGCCTAAAGATCGCAATCACTTTCAGAATCTGCGAAATATATTCTAGTTTCATAATAACACCATCGGGAAGTTTGCACGTTGAACCATTTGGCCCGGGGGGCCTTTTTACGCAGACCTTCGGCAGCCGTTCCTACGCTCCGAAAATTTTTTTCGAGTTTCACATGCCCATCTTCAAACGACGATTCCAAAGCAACTAAAAGAGCCTAACGATCGCAATCACTTTCAGAATCTGCGAAATATATTCTAGTTTCATAATAACACCATCGGGAAGTTTGCACGTTGAACCATTTGGCCCGGGGGGCCTTTTTACGCAGACCTTCGGCAGCCGTTCCTACGCTCCGAAAATTTTTTTCGAGTTTCACATGCCCATCTTCAAACGACGATTCCAAAGCAACTAAAAGAGCCTAAAGATCGCAATCACTTTCAGAATCTGCCAAATATATTCTAGTTTCATAATAAAACAATCGGGAAGTTTGCACGTTGAACCATTTGGCCCGGGGGGCCTTTTTACGCAGACCTTCGGCAGCCGTTCCTACGCTCCGAAAATTTTTTTCGAGTTTCACATGCCCATCTTCAAACGACGATTCCCAAGCAACTAAAAGAGCCTAACGATCGCAATCACTTTCAGAATCTGCGAAATATATTCTAGTTTCATAATAACACCATCGGGAAGTTTGCACGTTGAACCATTTGGCCCGGGGGGCCTTTTTACGCAGACCTTCGGCAGCCGTTCCTACGCTCCGAAAATTTTTTTCGAGTTTCACATGCCCATCTTCAAACGACGATTCCAAAGCAACTAAAAGAGCCTAAAGATCGCAATCACTTTCAGAATCTGCCAAATATATTCTAGTTTCATAATAAAACAATCGGGAAGTTTGCACGTTGAACCATTTGGCCCGGGGGGCCTTTTTACGCAGACCTTCGGCAGCCGTTCCTACGCTCCGAAAATTTTTTTCGAGTTTCACATGCCCATCTTCAAACGACGATTCCAAAGCAACTAAAAGAGCCTAACGATCGCAATCACTTTCAGAATCTGCGAAATATATTCTAGTTTCATAATAACACCATCGGGAAGTTTGCACGTTGAACCATTTGGCCCGGGGGGCCTTTTTACGCAGACCTTCGGCAGCCGTTCCTACGCTCCGAAAATTTTTTTCGAGTTTCACATGCCCATCTTCAAACGACGATTCCAAAGCAACTAAAAGAGCCTAAAGATCGCAATCACTTTCAGAATCTGCCAAATATATTCTAGTTTCATAATAAAACAATCGGGAAGTTTGCACGTTGAACCATTTGGCCCGGGGGCCTTTTTACGCAGACCTTCGGCAGCCGTTCCTACGCTCCGAAAATTTTTTTCGAGTTTCACATGCCCATCTTCAAACGACGATTCCCAAGCAACTAAAAGAGCCTAACGATCGCAATCACTTTCAGAATCTGCGAAATATATTCTAGTTTCATAATAACACCATCGGGAAGTTTGCACGTTGAACCATTTGGCCCGGGGGGCCTTTTTACGCAGACCTTCGGCAGCCGTTCCTACGCTCCGAAAATTTTTTCGAGTTTCACATGCCCATCTTCAAACGACGATTCCAAAGCAACTAAAAGAGCCTAGATCGCAATCACTTTCAGAATCTGCCAAATATATTCTAGTTTCATAATAAAACAATCGGGAAGTTTGCACGTTGAACCATTTGGCCCGGGGGGCCTTTTTACGCAGACCTTCGGCAGCCGTTCCTACGCTCCGAAAATTTTTTTCGAGTTTCACATGCCCATCTTCAAACGACGATTCCCAAGCAACTAAAAGAGCCTAACGATCGCAATCACTTTCAGAATCTGCGAAATATATTCTAGTTTCATAATAACACCATCGGGAAGTTTGCACGTTGAACCATTTGGCCCGGGGGGCCTTTTTACGCAGACCTTCGGCAGCCGTTCCTACGCTCCGAAAATTTTTTTCGAGTTTCACATGGCCATCTTCAAACGACGATTCCCAAGCAACTAAAAGAGCCTAACGATCGCAATCACTTTCAGAATCTGCGAAATATATTCTAGTTTCATAATAACACCATCGGGAAGTTTGCACGTTGAACCATTTGGCCCGGGGGGCCTTTTTACGCAGACCTTCGGCAGCCGTTCCTACGCTCCGAAAATTTTTTTCGAGTTTCACATGCCCATCTTCAAACGACGATTCCAAAGCAACTAAAAGAGCCTAAAGATCGCAATCACTTTCAGAATCTGCCAAATATATTCTAGTTTCATAATAACACCATCGGGAAGTTTGCACGTTGAACCATTTGGCCCGGGGGGCCTTTTTACGCAGACCTTCGGCAGCCGTTCCTACGCTCCGAAAATTTTTTTCGAGTTTCACATGCCCATCTTTAAACGACGATTCCCAAGCAACTAAAAGAGCCTAACGATCGCAATCACTTTCAGAATCTGCGAAATATATTCTAGTTTCATAATAACACCATCGGGAAGTTTGCACGTTGAACCATTTGGCCCGGGGGGGCCTTTTTACGCAGACCTTCGGCAGCCGTTCCTACGCTCCGAAAATTTTTTTCGAGTTTCACATGCCCATCTTCAAACGACGATTCCAAAGCAACTAAAAGAGCCTAAAGATCGCAATCACTTTCAGAATCTGCCAAATATATTCTAGTTTCATAATAAAACAATCGGGAAGTTTGCACGTTGAACCATTTGGCCCGGGGGGCCTTTTTACGCAGACCTTCGGCAGCCGTTCCTACGCTCCGAAAATTTTTTTCGAGTTTCACATGCCCATCTTCAAACGACGATTCCCAAGCAACTAAAAGAGCCTAACGATCGCAATCACTTTCAGAATCTGCGAAATATATTCTAGTTTCATAATAACACCATCGGGAAGTTTGCACGTTGAACCATTTAGCCCTGGGGGCCTTTTTACGCAGACCTTCGGCAGCCGTTCCTACGCTCCGAAAATTTTTTTCGAGTTTCACATGCCCATCTTCAAACGACGATTCCAAAGCAACTAAAAGAGCCTAAAGATCGCAATCACTTTCAGAATCTGCCAAATATATTCTAGTTTCATAATTAACAATCGGGAAGTTTGCACGTTGAACCATTTGGCCCGGGGGGCCTTTTTACGCAGACCTTCGGCAGCCGTTCCTACGCTCCGAAAATTTTTTTCGAGTTTCACATGCCCATCTTCAAACGACGATTCCCAAGCAACTAAAAGAGCCTAACGATCGCAATCACTTTCAGAATCTGCGAAATATATTCTAGTTTCATAATAACACCATCGGGAAGTTTGCACGTTGAACCATTTGGCCCGGGGGGCCTTTTTACGCAGACCTTCGGCAGCCGTTCCTACGCTCCGAAATTTTTTTTCGAGTTTCACATGCCCATCTTCAAACGACGATTCCAAAGCAACTAAAAGAGCCTAAAGATCGCAATCACTTTCAGAATCTGCCAAATATATTCTAGTTTCATAATAAAACAATCGGGAAGTTTGCACGTTGAACCATTTGGCCCGGGGGGCCTTTTTACGCAGACCTTCGGCAGCCGTTCCTACGCTCCGAAAATTTTTTTCGAGTTTCACATGGCCATCTTCAAACGACGATTCCCAAGCAACTAAAAGAGCCTAACGATCGCAATCACTTTCAGAATCTGCGAAATATATTCTAGTTTCATAATAACACCATCGGGAAGTTTGCACGTTGAACCATTTGGCCCGGGGGGCCTTTTTACGCAGACCTTCGGCAGCCGTTCCTACGCTCCGAAATTTTTTTTCGAGTTTCACATGCCCATCTTCAAACGACGATTCCAAAGCAACTAAAAGAGCCTAAAGATCGCAATCACTTTCAGAATCTGCCAAATATATTCTAGTTTCATAATAAAACAATCGGGAAGTTTGCACGTTGAACCATTTGGCCCGGGGGGCCTTTTTACGCAGACCTTCGGCAGCCGTTCCTACGCTCCGAAAATTTTTTTCGAGTTTCACATGGCCATCTTCAAACGACGATTCCCAAGCAACTAAAAGAGCCTAACGATCGCAATCACTTTCAGAATCTGCGAAATATATTCTAGTTTCATAATAACACCATCGGGAAGTTTGCACGTTGAACCATTTGGCCCGGGGGGCCTTTTTACGCAGACCTTCGGCAGCCGTTCCTACGCTCCGAAAATTTTTTTCGAGTTTCACATGCCCATCTTCAAACGACGATTCCAAAGCAACTAAAAGAGCCTAAAGATCGCAATCACTTTCAGAATCTGCCAAATATATTCTAGTTTCATAATAAAACAATCGGGAAGTTTGCACGTTGAACCATTTGGCCCGGGGGGCCTTTTTACGCAGACCTTCGGCAGCCGTTCCTACGCTCCGAAAATTTTTTTCGAGTTTCACATGCCCATCTTCAAACGACGATTCCAAAGCAACTAAAAGAGCCTAAAGATCGCAATCACTTTTAGAATCTGCGAAATATATTCTAGTTTCATAATAACACCATCGGGAAGTTTGCACGTTGAACCATTTGGCCCGGGGGGCCTTTTTACGCAGACCTTCGGCAGCCGTTCCTACGCTCCGAAAATTTTTTTTTCGAGTTTCACATGCCCATCTTTAAACGACGATTCCCAAGCAACTAAAAGAGCCTAACGATCGCAATCACTTTCAGAATCTGCGAAATATATTCTAGTTTCATAATAACACCATCGGGAAGTTTGCACGTTGAACCATTTGGCCCGGGGGCCTTTTTACGCAGACCTTCGGCAGCCGTTCCTACGCTCCGAAAATTTTTTTCGAGTTTCACATGCCCATCTTCAAACGACGATTCCAAAGCAACTAAAAGAGCCTAAAGATCGCAATCACTTTCAGAATCTGCCAAATATATTCTAGTTTCATAATAAAACAATCGGGAAGTTTGCACGTTGAACCATTTGGCCCGGGGGGCCTTTTTACGCAGACCTTCGGCAGCCGTTCCTACGCTCCGAAATTTTTTTCGAGTTTCACATGCCCATCTTCAAACGACGATTCCCAAGCAACTAAAAGAGCCTAACGATCGCAATCACTTTCAGAATCTGCGAAATATATTCTAGTTTCATAATAACACCATCGGGAAGTTTGCACGTTGAACCATTTGGCCCGGGGGGCCTTTTTACGCAGACCTTCGGCAGCCGTTCCTACGCTCCGAAAATTTTTTTCGAGTTTCACATGCCCATCTTCAAACGACGATTCCAAAGCAACTAAAAGAGCCTAAAGATCGCAATCACTTTCAGAATCTGCCAAATATATTCTAGTTTCATAATAAAACAATCGGGAAGTTTGCACGTTGAACCATTTGGCCCGGGGGGCCTTTTTACGCAGACCTTCGGCAGCCGTTCCTACGCTCCGAAAATTTTTTTCGAGTTTCACATGCCCATCTTCAAACGACGATTCCAAAGCAACTAAAAGAGCCTAAAGATCGCAATCACTTTTAGAATCTGCGAAATATATTCTAGTTTCATAATAACACCATCGGGAAGTTTGCACGTTGAACCATTTGGCCCGGGGGGCCTTTTTACGCAGACCTTCGGCAGCCGTTCCTACGCTCCGAAAATTTTTTTCGAGTTTCACATGCCCATCTTTAAACGACGATTCCAAAGCAACTAAAAGAGCCTAACGATCGCAATCACTTTCAGAATCTGCGAAATATATTCTAGTTTCATAATAACACCATCGGGAAGTTTGCACGTTGAACCATTTGGCCCGGGGGGCCTTTTTACGCAGACCTTCGGCAGCCGTTCCTACGCTCCGAAAATTTTTTTCGAGTTTCACATGCCCATCTTCAAACGACGATTCCAAAGCAACTAAAAGAGCCTAAAGATCGCAATCACTTTCAGAATCTGCCAAATATATTCTAGTTTCATAATAAAACAATCGGGAAGTTTGCACGTTGAACCATTTGGCCCGGGGGGCCTTTTTACGCAGACCTTCGGCAGCCGTTCCTACGCTCCGAAAATTTTTTTCGAGTTTCACATGCCCATCTTCAAACGACGATTCCCAAGCAACTAAAAGAGCCTAACGATCGCAATCACTTTCAGAATCTGCGAAATATATTCTAGTTTCATAATAACACCATCGGGAAGTTTGCACGTTGAACCATTTGGCCCGGGGGGCCTTTTTACGCAGACCTTCGGCAGCCGTTCCTACGCTCCGAAAATTTTTTTCGAGTTTCACATGCCCATCTTCAAACGACGATTCCAAAGCAACTAAAAGAGCCTAAAGATCGCAATCACTTTCAGAATCTGCCAAATATATTCTAGTTTCATAATAAAACAATCGGGAAGTTTGCACGTTGAACCATTTGGCCCGGGGGGCCTTTTTACGCAGACCTTCGGCAGCCGTTCCTACGCTCCGAAAATTTTTTTCGAGTTTCACATGCCCATCTTCAAACGACGATTCCCAAGCAACTAAAAGAGCCTAACGATCGCAATCACTTTCAGAATCTGCGAAATATATTCTAGTTTCATAATAACACCATCGGGAAGTTTGCACGTTGAAACATTTGGCCCGGGGGGCCTTTTTACGCAGACCTTCGGCAGCCGTTCCTACGCTCCGAAAATTTTTTTCGAGTTTCACATGCCCATCTTCAAACGACGATTCCAAAGCAACTAAAAGAGCCTAAAGATCGCAATCACTTTCAGAATCTGCCAAATATATTCTAGTTTCATAATAAAACAATCGGGAAGTTTGCACGTTGAACCATTTGGCCCGGGGGGCCTTTTTACGCAGACCTTCGGCAGCCGTTCCTACGCTCCGAAAATTTTTTCGAGTTTCACATGCCCATCTTCAAACGACGATTCCAAAGCAACTAAAAGAGCCTAAAGATCGCAATCACTTTCAGAATCTGCGAAATATATTCTAGTTTCATAATAACACCATCGGGAAGTTTGCACGTTGAACCATTTGGCCCGGGGGGCCTTTTTACGCAGACCTTCGGCAGCCGTTCCTACGCTCCGAAAATTTTTTTCGAGTTTCACATGCCCATCTTCAAACGACGATTCCCAAGCAACTAAAAGAGCCTAACGATCGCAATCACTTTCAGAATCTGCGAAATATATTCTAGTTTCATAATAACACCATCGGGAAGTTTGCACGTTGAACCATTTGGCCCGGGGGGCCTTTTTACGCAGACCTTCGGCAGCCGTTCCTACGCTCCGAAAATTTTTTTCGAGTTTCACATGCCCATCTTCAAACGACGATTCCAAAGCAACTAAAAGAGCCTAAAGATCGCAATCACTTTCAGAATCTGCCAAATATATTCTAGTTTCATAATAAAACAATCGGGAAGTTTGCACGTTGAACCATTTGGCCCGGGGGGCCTTTTTACGCAGACCTTCGGCAGCCGTTCCTACGCTCCGAAAATTTTTTTCGAGTTTCACATGCCCATCTTCAAACGACGATTCCCAAGCAACTAAAAGAGCCTAACGATCGCAATCACTTTCAGAATCTGCGAAATATATTCTAGTTTCATAATAACACCATCGGGAAGTTTGCACGTTGAACCATTTGGCCCGGGGGGCCTTTTTACGCAGACCTTCGGCAGCCGTTCCTACGCTCCGAAAATTTTTTTCGAGTTTCACATGCCCATCTTCAAACGACGATTCCAAAGCAACTAAAAGAGCCTAAAGATCGCAATCACTTTCAGAATCTGCCAAATATATTCTAGTTTCATAATAAAACAATCGGGAAGTTTGCACGTTGAACCATTTGGCCCGGGGGGCCTTTTTACGCAGACCTTCGGCAGCCGTTCCTACGCTCCGAAAATTTTTTTCGAGTTTCACATGCCCATCTTCAAACGACGATTCCAAAGCAACTAAAAGAGCCTAACGATCGCAATCACTTTCAGAATCTGCGAAATATATTCTAGTTTCATAATAACACCATCGGGAAGTTTGCACGTTGAACCATTTGGCCCGGGGGGCCTTTTTACGCAGACCTTCGGCAGCCGTTCCTACGCTCCGAAAATTTTTTTCGAGTTTCACATGCCCATCTTCAAACGACGATTCCAAAGCAACTAAAAGAGCCTAAAGATCGCAATCACTTTCAGAATCTGCCAAATATATTCTAGTTTCATAATAAAACAATCGGGAAGTTTGCACGTTGAACCATTTGGCCCGGGGGGCCTTTTTACGCAGACCTTCGGCAGCCGTTCCTACGCTCCGAAAATTTTTTTCGAGTTTCACATGCCCATCTTCAAACGACGATTCCCAAGCAACTAAAAGAGCCTAACGATCGCAATCACTTTCAGAATCTGCGAAATATATTCTAGTTTCATAATAACACCATCGGGAAGTTTGCACGTTGAACCATTTGGCCCGGGGGGCCTTTTTACGCAGACCTTCGGCAGCCGTTCCTACGCTCCGAAAATTTTTTTCGAGTTTCACATGCCCATCTTCAAACGACGATTCCAAAGCAACTAAAAGAGCCTAAAGATCGCAATCACTTTCAGAATCTGCCAAATATATTCTAGTTTCATAATAAAACAATCGGGAAGTTTGCACGTTGAACCATTTGGCCCGGGGGGCCTTTTTACGCAGACCTTCGGCAGCCGTTCCTACGCTCCGAAAATTTTTTTCGAGTTTCACATGCCCATCTTCAAACGACGATTCCCAAGCAACTAAAAGAGCCTAACGATCGCAATCACTTTCAGAATCTGCGAAATATATTCTAGTTTCATAATAACACCATCGGGAAGTTTGCACGTTGAACCATTTGGCCCGGGGGGCCTTTTTACGCAGACCTTCGGCAGCCGTTCCTACGCTCCGAAAATTTTTTTCGAGTTTCACATGCCCATCTTCAAACGACGATTCCAAAGCAACTAAAAGAGCCTAAAGATCGCAATCACTTTCAGAATCTGCCAAATATATTCTAGTTTCATAATAAAACAATCGGGAAGTTTGCACGTTGAACCATTTGGCCCGGGGGGCCTTTTTAAGCAGACCTTCGGCAGCCGTTCCTACGCTCCGAAAATTTTTTTCGAGTTTCACATGGCCATCTTCAAACGACGATTCCCAAGCAACTAAAAGAGCCTAACGATCGCAATCACTTTCAGAATCTGCGAAATATATTCTAGTTTCATAATAACACCATCGGGAAGTTTGCACGTTGAACCATTTGGCCCGGGGGGCCTTTTTACGCAGACCTTCGGCAGCCGTTCCTACGCTCCGAAAATTTTTTTCGAGTTTCACATGCCCATCTTCAAACGACGATTCCAAAGCAACTAAAAGAGCCTAAAGATCGCAATCACTTTCAGAATCTGCCAAATATATTCTAGTTTCATAATAAAACAATCGGGAAGTTTGCACGTTGAACCATTTGGCCCGGGGGGGCTTTTTACGCAGACCTTCGGCAGCCGTTCCTACGCTCCGAAAATTTTTTTCGAGTTTCACATGCCCATCTTCAAACGACGATTCCAAAGCAACTAAAAGAGCCTAAAGATCGCAATCACTTTTAGAATCTGCGAAATATATTCTAGTTTCATAATAACACCATCGGGAAGTTTGCACGTTGAACCATTTGGCCCGGGGGGCCTTTTTACGCAGACCTTCGGCAGCCGTTCCTACGCTCCGAAAATTTTTTTCGAGTTTCACATGCCCATCTTTAAACGACGATTCCCAAGCAACTAAAAGAGCCTAACGATCGCAATCACTTTCAGAATCTGCGAAATATATTCTAGTTTCATAATAACACCATCGGGAAGTTTGCACGTTGAACCATTTGGCCCGGGGGGCCTTTTTACGCAGACCTTCGGCAGCCGTTCCTACGCTCCGAAAATTTTTTTCGAGTTTCACATGCCCATCTTTAAACGACGATTCCAAAGCAACTAAAAGAGCCTAAAGATCGCAATCACTTTCAGAATCTGCCAAATATATTCTAGTTTCATAATAAAACAATCGGGAAGTTTGCACGTTGAACCATTTGGCCCGGGGGGCCTTTTTACGCAGACCTTCGGCAGCCGTTCCTACGCTCCGAAAATTTTTTTCGAGTTTCACATGCCCATCTTCAAACGACGATTCCCAAGCAACTAAAAGAGCCTAACGATCGCAATCACTTTCAGAATCTGCGAAATATATTCTAGTTTCATAATAACACCATCGGGAAGTTTGCACGTTGAACCATTTGGCCCGGGGGGCCTTTTTACGCAGACCTTCGGCAGCCGTTCCTACGCTCCGAAAATTTTTTTCGAGTTTCACATGCCCATCTTCAAACGACGATTCCAAAGCAACTAAAAGAGCCTAAAGATCGCAATCACTTTCAGAATCTGCCAAATATATTCTAGTTTCATAATAAAACAATCGGGAAGTTTGCACGTTGAACCATTTGGCCCGGGGGGCCTTTTTACGCAGACCTTCGGCAGCCGTTCCTACGCTCCGAAAATTTTTTTCGAGTTTCACATGCCCATCTTCAAACGACGATTCCAAAGCAACTAAAAGAGCCTAAAGATCGCAATCACTTTTAGAATCTGCGAAATATATTCTAGTTTCATAATAACACCATCGGGAAGTTTGCACGTTGAACCATTTGGCCCGGGGGGCCTTTTTACGCAGACCTTCGGCAGCCGTTCCTACGCTCCGAAAATTTTTTTCGAGTTTCACATGCCCATCTTTAAACGACGATTCCAAAGCAACTAAAAGAGCCTAACGATCGCAATCACTTTCAGAATCTGCGAAATATATTCTAGTTTCATAATAACACCATCGGGAAGTTTGCACGTTGAACCATTTGGCCCGGGGGGCCTTTTTACGCAGACCTTCGGCAGCCGTTCCTACGCTCCGAAAATTTTTTTCGAGTTTCACATGCCCATCTTCAAACGACGATTCCAAAGCAACTAAAAGAGCCTAAAGATCGCAATCACTTTCAGAATCTGCCAAATATATTCTAGTTTCATAATAAAACAATCGGGAAGTTTGCACGTTGAACCATTTGGCCCGGGGGGCCTTTTTACGCAGACCTTCGGCAGCCGTTCCTACGCTCCGAAAATTTTTTTCGAGTTTCACATGCCCATCTTCAAACGACGATTCCCAAGCAACTAAAAGAGCCTAACGATCGCAATCACTTTCAGAATCTGCGAAATATATTCTAGTTTCATAATAACACCATCGGGAAGTTTGCACGTTGAACCATTTGGCCCGGGGGGCCTTTTTACGCAGACCTTCGGCAGCCGTTCCTACGCTCCGAATATTTTTTTCGAGTTTCACATGCCCATCTTCAAACGACGATTCCAAAGCAACTAAAAGAGCCTAAAGATCGCAATCACTTTCAGAATCTGCCAAATATATTCTAGTTTCATAATAAAACAATCGGGAAGTTTGCACGTTGAACCATTTGGCCCGGGGGGCCTTTTTACGCAGACCTTCGGCAGCCGTTCCTACGCTCCGAAAATTTTTTTCGAGTTTCACATGCCCATCTTCAAACGACGATTCCCAAGCAACTAAAAGAGCCTAACGATCGCAATCACTTTCAGAATCTGCGAAATATATTCTAGTTTCATAATAACACCATCGGGAAGTTTGCACGTTGAACCATTTGGCCCGGGGGGCCTTTTTACGCAGACCTTCGGCAGCCGTTCCTACGCTCCGAAAATTTTTTTCGAGTTTCACATGCCCATCTTCAAACGACGATTCCAAAGCAACTAAAAGAGCCTAACGATCGCAATCACTTTCAGAATCTGCGAAATATATTCTAGTTTCATAATAACACCATCGGGAAGTTTGCACGTTGAACCATTTGGCCCGGGGGGCCTTTTTACGCAGACCTTCGGCAGCCGTTCCTACGCTCCGAAAATTTTTTTCGAGTTTCACATGCCCATCTTCAAACGACGATTCCAAAGCAACTAAAAGAGCCTAAAGATCGCAATCACTTTCAGAATCTGCCAAATATATTCTAGTTTCATAATAAAACAATCGGGAAGTTTGCACGTTGAACCATTTGGCCCGGGGGGCCTTTTTACGCAGACCTTCGGCAGCCGTTCCTACGCTCGGAAAATTTTTTTCGAGTTTCACATGCCCATCTTCAAACGACGATTCCCAAGCAACTAAAAGAGCCTAACGATCGCAATCACTTTCAGAATCTGCGAAATATATTCTAGTTTCATAATAACACCATCGGGAAGTTTGCACGTTGAACCATTTGGCCCGGGGGGCCTTTTTACGCAGACCTTCGGCAGCCGTTCCTACGCTCCGAAAATTTTTTTCGAGTTTCACATGCCCATCTTCAAACGACGATTCCAAAGCAACTAAAAGAGCCTAAAGATCGCAATCACTTTCAGAATCTGCCAAATATATTCTAGTTTAATAATAAAACAATCGGGAAGTTTGCACGTTGAACCATTTGGCCCGGGGGGCCTTTTTACGCAGACCTTCGGCAGCCGTTCCTACGCTCCGAAAATTTTTTTCGAGTTTCACATGCCCATCTTCAAACGACGATTCCAAAGCAACTAAAAGAGCCTAACGATCGCAATCACTTTCAGAATCTGCGAAATATATTCTAGTTTCATAATAACACCATCGGGAAGTTTGCACGTTGAACCATTTGGCCCGGGGGGCCTTTTTACGCAGACCTTCGGCAGCCGTTCCTACGCTCCGAAAATTTTTTTCGAGTTTCACATGCCCATCTTCAAACGACGAATCCAAAGCAACTAAAAGAGCCTAAAGATCGCAATCACTTTCAGAATCTGCCAAATATATTCTAGTTTCATAATAAAACAATCGGGAAGTTTGCACGTTGAACCATTTGGCCCGGGGGGCCTTTTTACGCAGACCTTCGGCAGCCGTTCCTACGCTCCGAAAATTTTTTTCGAGTTTCACATGCCCATCTTCAAACGACGATTCCCAAGCAACTAAAAGAGCCTAACGATCGCAATCACTTTCAGAATCTGCGAAATATATTCTAGTTTCATAATAACACCATCGGGAAGTTTGCACGTTGAACCATTTGGCCCGGGGGGCCTTTTTACGCAGACCTTCGGCAGCCGTTCCTACGCTCCGAAAATTTTTTTCGAGTTTCACATGCCCATCTTCAAACGACGATTCCAAAGCAACTAAAAGAGCCTAAAGATCGCAATCACTTTCAGAATCTGCCAAATATATTCTAGTTTCATAATAAAACAATCGGGAAGTTTGCACGTTGAACCATTTGGCCCGGGGGGCCTTTTTACGCAGACCTTCGGCAGCCGTTCCTACGCTCCGAAAATTTTTTTCGAGTTTCACATGCCCATCTTCAAACGACGATTCCCAAGCAACTAAAAGAGCCTAACGATCGCAATCACTTTCAGAATCTGCGAAATATATTCTAGTTTCATAATAACACCATCGGGAAGTTTGCACGTTGAACCATTTGGCCCGGGGGGCCTTTTTACGCAGACCTTCGGCAGCCGTTCCTACGCTCCGAAAATTTTTTTCGAGTTTCACATGCCCATCTTCAAACGACGATTCCAAAGCAACTAAAAGAGCCTAAAGATCGCAATCACTTTCAGAATCTGCCAAATATATTCTAGTTTCATAATAAAACAATCGGGAAGTTTGCACGTTGAACCATTTGGCCCGGGGGGCCTTTTTACGCAGACCTTCGGCAGCCGTTCCTACGCTCCGAAAATTTTTTTCGAGTTTCACATGGCCATCTTCAAACGACGATTCCCAAGCAACTAAAAGAGCCTAACGATCGCAATCACTTTCAGAATCTGCGAAATATATTCTAGTTTCATAATAACACCATCGGGAAGTTTGCACGTTGAACCATTTGGCCCGGGGGGCCTTTTTACGCAGACCTTCGGCAGCCGTTCCTACGCTCCGAAAATTTTTTTCGAGTTTCACATGCCCATCTTCAAACGACGATTCCAAAGCAACTAAAAGAGCCTAAAGATCGCAATCACTTTCAGAATCTGCCAAATATATTCTAGTTTCATAATAAAACAATCGGGAAGTTTGCACGTTGAACCATTTGGCCCGGGGGGCCTTTTTACGCAGACCTTCGGCAGCCGTTCCTACGCTCCGAAAATTTTTTTCGAGTTTCACATGCCCATCTTCAAACGACGATTCCAAAGCAACTAAAAGAGCCTAAAGATCGCAATCACTTTTAGAATCTGCGAAATATATTCTAGTTTCATAATAACACCATCGGGAAGTTTGCACGTTGAACCATTTGGCCCGGGGGGCCTTTTTACGCAGACCTTCGGCAGCCGTTCCTACGCTCCGAAAATTTTTTTCGAGTTTCACATGCCCATCTTTAAACGACGATTCCCAAGCAACTAAAAGAGCCTAACGATCGCAATCACTTTCAGAATCTGCGAAATATATTCTAGTTTCATAATAACACCATCGGGAAGTTTGCACGTTGAACCATTTGGCCCGGGGGGCCTTTTTACGCAGACCTTCGGCAGCCGTTCCTACGCTCCGAAAATTTTTTTCGAGTTTCACATGCCCATCTTTAAACGACGATTCCAAAGCAACTAAAAGAGCCTAAAGATCGCAATCACTTTCAGAATCTGCCAAATATATTCTAGTTTCATAATAAAACAATCGGGAAGTTTGCACGTTGAACCATTTGGCCCGGGGGGCCTTTTTACGCAGACCTTCGGCAGCCGTTCCTACGCTCCGAAAATTTTTTTCGAGTTTCACATGCCCATCTTCAAACGACGATTCCCAAGCAACTAAAAGAGCCTAACGATCGCAATCACTTTCAGAATCTGCGAAATATATTCTAGTTTCATAATAACACCATCGGGAAGTTTGCACGTTGAACCATTTGGCCCGGGGGGCCTTTTTACGCAGACCTTCGGCAGCCGTTCCTACGCTCCGAAAATTTTTTTCGAGTTTCACATGCCCATCTTCAAACGACGATTCCAAAGCAACTAAAAGAGCCTAAAGATCGCAATCACTTTCAGAATCTGCCAAATATATTCTAGTTTCATAATAAAACAATCGGGAAGTTTGCACGTTGAACCATTTGGCCCGGGGGGCCTTTTTACGCAGACCTTCGGCAGCCGTTCCTACGCTCCGAAAATTTTTTTCGAGTTTCACATGCCCATCTTCAAACGACGATTCCAAAGCAACTAAAAGAGCCTAAAGATCGCAATCACTTTTAGAATCTGCGAAATATATTCTAGTTTCATAATAACACCATCGGGAAGTTTGCACGTTGAACCATTTGGCCCGGGGGGCCTTTTTACGCAGACCTTCGGCAGCCGTTCCTACGCTCCGAAAATTTTTTTCGAGTTTCACATGCCCATCTTTAAACGACGATTCCAAAGCAACTAAAAGAGCCTAACGATCGCAATCACTTTCAGAATCTGCGAAATATATTCTAGTTTCATAATAACACCATCGGGAAGTTTGCACGTTGAACCATTTGGCCCGGGGGGCCTTTTTACGCAGACCTTCGGCAGCCGTTCCTACGCTCCGAAAATTTTTTTCGAGTTTCACATGCCCATCTTCAAACGACGATTCCAAAGCAACTAAAAGAGCCTAAAGATCGCAATCACTTTCAGAATCTGCCAAATATATTCTAGTTTCATAATAAAACAATCGGGAAGTTTGCACGTTGAACCATTTGGCCCGGGGGGCCTTTTTACGCAGACCTTCGGCAGCCGTTCCTACGCTCCGAAAATTTTTTTCGAGTTTCACATGCCCATCTTCAAACGACGATTCCCAAGCAACTAAAAGAGCCTAACGATCGCAATCACTTTCAGAATCTGCGAAATATATTCTAGTTTCATAATAACACCATCGGGAAGTTTGCACGTTGAACCATTTGGCCCGGGGGGCCTTTTTACGCAGACCTTCGGCAGCCGTTCCTACGCTCCGAATATTTTTTTCGAGTTTCACATGCCCATCTTCAAACGACGATTCCAAAGCAACTAAAAGAGCCTAAAGATCGCAATCACTTTCAGAATCTGCCAAATATATTCTAGTTTCATAATAAAACAATCGGGAAGTTTGCACGTTGAACCATTTGGCCCGGGGGGCCTTTTTACGCAGACCTTCGGCAGCCGTTCCTACGCTCCGAAAATTTTTTTCGAGTTTCACATGCCCATCTTCAAACGACGATTCCCAAGCAACTAAAAGAGCCTAACGATCGCAATCACTTTCAGAATCTGCGAAATATATTCTAGTTTCATAATAACACCATCGGGAAGTTTGCACGTTGAACCATTTGGCCCGGGGGGCCTTTTTACGCAGACCTTCGGCAGCCGTTCCTACGCTCCGAAAATTTTTTTCGAGTTTCACATGCCCATCTTCAAACGACGATTCCAAAGCAACTAAAAGAGCCTAACGATCGCAATCACTTTCAGAATCTGCGAAATATATTCTAGTTTCATAATAACACCATCGGGAAGTTTGCACGTTGAACCATTTGGCCCGGGGGGCCTTTTTACGCAGACCTTCGGCAGCCGTTCCTACGCTCCGAAAATTTTTTTCGAGTTTCACATGCCCATCTTCAAACGACGATTCCAAAGCAACTAAAAGAGCCTAACGATCGCAATCACTTTCAGAATCTGCGAAATATATTCTAGTTTCATAATAACACCATCGGGAAGTTTGCACGTTGAACCATTTGGCCCGGGGGGCCTTTTTACGCAGACCTTCGGCAGCCGTTCCTACGCTCCGAAAATTTTTTTCGAGTTTCACATGCCCATCTTCAAACGACGATTCCAAAGCAACTAAAAGAGCCTAACGATCGCAATCACTTTCAGAATCTGCGAAATATATTCTAGTTTCATAATAACACCATCGGGAAGTTTGCACGTTGAACCATTTGGCCCGGGGGGCCTTTTTACGCAGACCTTCGGCAGCCGTTCCTACGCTCCGAAAATTTTTTTCGAGTTTCACATGCCCATCTTCAAACGACGATTCCAAAGCAACTAAAAGAGCCTAAAGATCGCAATCACTTTCAGAATCTGCCAAATATATTCTAGTTTCATAATAAAACAATCGGGAAGTTTGCACGTTGAACCATTTGGCCCGGGGGGCCTTTTTACGCAGACCTTCGGCAGCCGTTCCTACGCTCCGAAAATTTTTTTCGAGTTTCACATGCCCATCTTCAAACGACGATTCCAAAGCAACTAAAAGAGCCTAACGATCGCAATCACTTTCAGAATCTGCGAAATATATTCTAGTTTCATAATAACACCATCGGGAAGTTTGCACGTTGAACCATTTGGCCCGGGGGGCCTTTTTACGCAGACCTTCGGCAGCCGTTCCTACGCTCCGAAAATTTTTTTCGAGTTTCACATGCCCATCTTCAAACGACGATTCCAAAGCAACTAAAAGAGCCTAAAGATCGCAATCACTTTCAGAATCTGCCAAATATATTCTAGTTTCATAATAAAACAATCGGGAAGTTCGCACGTTGAACCATTTGGCCCGGGGGGCCTTTTTACGCAGACCTTCGGCAGCCGTTCCTACGCTCCGAAAATTTTTTTCGAGTTTCACATGCCCATCTTCAAACGACGATTCCCAAGCAACTAAAAGAGCCTAACGATCGCAATCACTTTCAGAATCTGCGAAATATATTCTAGTTTCATAATAACACCATCGGGAAGTTTGCACGTTGAACCATTTGGCCCGGGGGGCCTTTTTACGCAGACCTTCGGCAGCCGTTCCTACGCTCCGAATATTTTTTTCGAGTTTCACATGCCCATCTTCAAACGACGATTCCAAAGCAACTAAAAGAGCCTAAAGATCGCAATCACTTTCAGAATCTGCCAAATATATTCTAGTTTCATAATAAAACAATCGGGAAGTTTGCACGTTGAACCATTTGGCCCGGGGGGCCTTTTTACGCAGACCTTCGGCAGCCGTTCCTACGCTCCGAAAATTTTTTTCGAGTTTCACATGCCCATCTTCAAACGACGATTCCCAAGCAACTAAAAGAGCCTAACGATCGCAATCACTTTCAGAATCTGCGAAATATATTCTAGTTTCATAATAACACCATCGGGAAGTTTGCACGTTGAACCATTTGGCCCGGGGGGCCTTTTTACGCAGACCTTCGGCAGCCGTTCCTACGCTCCGAAAATTTTTTTCGAGTTTCACATGCCCATCTTCAAACGACGATTCCAAAGCAACTAAAAGAGCCTAACGATCGCAATCACTTTCAGAATCTGCGAAATATATTCTAGTTTCATAATAACACCATCGGGAAGTTTGCACGTTGAACCATTTGGCCCGGGGGGCCTTTTTACGCAGACCTTCGGCAGCCGTTCCTACGCTCCGAAAATTTTTTTCGAGTTTCACATGCCCATCTTCAAACGACGATTCCAAAGCAACTAAAAGAGCCTAACGATCGCAATCACTTTCAGAATCTGCGAAATATATTCTAGTTTCATAATAACACCATCGGGAAGTTTGCACGTTGAACCATTTGGCCCGGGGGGCCTTTTTACGCAGACCTTCGGCAGCCGTTCCTACGCTCCGAAAATTTTTTTCGAGTTTCACATGCCCATCTTCAAACGACGATTCCAAAGCAACTAAAAGAGCCTAACGATCGCAATCACTTTCAGAATCTGCGAAATATATTCTAGTTTCATAATAACACCATCGGGAAGTTTGCACGTTGAACCATTTGGCCCGGGGGGCCTTTTTACGCAGACCTTCGGCAGCCGTTCCTACGCTCCGAAAATTTTTTTCGAGTTTCACATGCCCATCTTCAAACGACGATTCCAAAGCAACTAAAAGAGCCTAAAGATCGCAATCACTTTCAGAATCTGCCAAATATATTCTAGTTTCATAATAAAACAATCGGGAAGTTTGCACGTTGAACCATTTGGCCCGGGGGGCCTTTTTACGCAGACCTTCGGCAGCCGTTCCTACGCTCCGAAAATTTTTTTCGAGTTTCACATGCCCATCTTCAAACGACGATTCCCAAGCAACTAAAAGAGCCTAACGATCGCAATCACTTTCAGAATCTGCGAAATATATTCTAGTTTCATAATAACACCATCGGGAAGTTTGCACGTTGAACCATTTGGCCCGGGGGGCCTTTTTACGCAGACCTTCGGCAGCCGTTCCTACGCTCCGAAAATTTTTTTCGAGTTTCACATGCCCATCTTCAAACGACGATTCCAAAGCAACTAAAAGAGCCTAAAGATCGCAATCACTTTCAGAATCTGCCAAATATATACTAGTTTCATAATAAAACAATCGGGAAGTTTGCACGTTGAACCATTTGGCCCGGGGGGCCTTTTTACGCAGACCTTCGGCAGCCGTTCCTACGCTCCGAAAATTTTTTTCGAGTTTCACATGCCCATCTTCAAACGACGATTCCCAAGCAACTAAAAGAGCCTAACGATCGCAATCACTTTCAGAATCTGCGAAATATATTCTAGTTTCATAATAACACCATCGGGAAGTTTGCACGTTGAACCATTTGGCCCGGGGGGCCTTTTTACGCAGACCTTCGGCAGCCGTTCCTACGCTCCGAAAATTTTTTTTGAGTTTCACATGCCCATCTTCAAACGACGATTCCAAAGCAACTAAAAGAGCCTAAAGATCGCAATCACTTTCAGAATCTGCCAAATATATTCTAGTTTCATAATAAAACAATCGGGAAGTTTGCACGTTGAACCATTTGGCCCGGGGGGCCTTTTTACGCAGACCTTCGGCAGCCGTTCCTACGCTCCGAAAATTTTTTTCGAGTTTCACATGGCCATCTTCAAACGACGATTCCCAAGCAACTAAAAGAGCCTAACGATCGCAATCACTTTCAGAATCTGCGAAATATATTCTAGTTTCATAATAACACCATCGGGAAGTTTGCACGTTGAACCATTTGGCCCGGGGGGCCTTTTTACGCAGACCTTCGGCAGCCGTTCCTACGCTCCGAAAATTTTTTTCGAGTTTCACATGCCCATCTTCAAACGACGATTCCAAAGCAAATAAAAGAGCCTAAAGATCGCAATCACTTTCAGAATCTGCCAAATATATTCTAGTTTCATAATAAAACAATCGGGAAGTTTGCACGTTGAACCATTTGGCCCGGGGGGCCTTTTTACGCAGACCTTCGGCAGCCGTTCCTACGCTCCGAAAATTTTTTTCGAGTTTCACATGCCCATCTTCAAACGACGATTCCAAAGCAACTAAAAGAGCCTAAAGATCGCAATCACTTTCAGAATCTGCCAAATATATTCTAGTTTCATAATAAAACAATCGGGAAGTTTGCACGTTGAACCATTTGGCCCGGGGGGCCTTTTTACGCAGACCTTCGGCAGCCGTTCCTACGCTCCGAAAATTTTTTTCGAGTTTCACATGCCCATCTTCAAACGACGATTCCAAAGCAACTAAAAGAGCCTAAAGATCGCAATCACTTTTAGAATCTGCGAAATATATTCTAGTTTCATAATAACACCATCGGGAAGTTTGCACGTTGAACCATTTGGCCCGGGGGGCCTTTTTACGCAGACCTTCGGCAGCCGTTCCTACGCTCCGAAAATTTTTTTCGAGTTTCACATGCCCATCTTTAAACGACAATTCCAAAGCAACTAAAAGAGCCTAACGATCGCAATCACTTTCAGAATCTGCGAAATATATTCTAGTTTCATAATAACACCATCGGGAAGTTTGCACGTTGAACCATTTGGCCCGGGGGGCCTTTTTACGCAGACCTTCGGCAGCCGTTCCTACGCTCCGAAAATTTTTTTCGAGTTTCACATGCCCATCTTCAAACGACGATTCCAAAGCAACTAAAAGAGCCTAAAGATCGCAATCACTTTCAGAATCTGCCAAATATATTCTAGTTTCATAATAAAACAATCGGGAAGTTTGCACGTTGAACCATTTGGCCCGGGGGGCCTTTTTACGCAGACCTTCGGCAGCCGTTCCTACGCTCCGAAAATTTTTTTCGAGTTTCACATGCCCATCTTCAAACGACGATTCCCAAGCAACTAAAAGAGCCTAACGATCGCAATCACTTTCAGAATCTGCGAAATATATTCTAGTTTCATAATAACACCATCGGGAAGTTTGCACGTTGAACCATTTGGCCCGGGGGGCCTTTTTACGCAGACCTTCGGCAGCCGTTCCTACGCTCCGAAAATTTTTTTCGAGTTTCACATGCCCATCTTCAAACGACGATTCCAAAGCAACTAAAAGAGCCTAAAGATCGCAATCACTTTCAGAATCTGCCAAATATATTCTAGTTTCATAATAAAACAATCGGGAAGTTTGCACGTTGAACCATTTGGCCCGGGGGGCCTTTTTACGCAGACATTCGGCAGCCGTTCCTACGCTCCGAAAATTTTTTTCGAGTTTCACATGCCCATCTTCAAACGACGATTCCAAAGCAACTAAAAGAGCCTAAAGATCGCAATCACTTTCAGAATCTGCGAAATATATTCTAGTTTCATAATAACACCATCGGGAAGTTTGCACGTTGAACCATTTGGCCCGGGGGGCCTTTTTACGCAGACCTTCGGCAGCCGTTCCTACGCTCCGAAAATTTTTTTCGAGTTTCACATGCCCATTTTCAAACGACGATTCCAAAGCAACTAAAAGAGCCTAACGATCGCAATCACTTTCAGAATCTGCGAAATATATTCTAGTTTCATAATAACACCATCGGGAAGTTTGCACGTTGAACCATTTGGCCCGGGGGGCCTTTTTACGCAGACCTTCGGCAGCCGTTCCTACGCTCCGAAAATTTTTTTCGAGTTTCACATGCCCATCTTCAAACGACGATTCCAAAGCAACTAAAAGAGCCTAAAGATCGCAATCACTTTCAAAATCTGCCAAATATATTCTAGTTTCATAATAAAACAATCGGGAAGTTTGCACGTTGAACCATTTGGCCCGGGGGGCCTTTTTACGCAGACCTTCGGCAGCCGTTCCTACGCTCCGAAAATTTTTTTCGAGTTTCACATGCCCATCTTCAAACGACGATTCCCAAGCAACTAAAAGAGCCTAACGATCGCAATCACTTTCAGAATCTGCGAAATATATTCTAGTTTCATAATAACACCATCGGGAAGTTTGCACGTTGAACCATTTGGCCCGGGGGGCCTTTTTACGCAGACCTTCGGCAGCCGTTCCTACGCTCCGAAAATTTTTTTCGAGTTTCACATGCCCATCTTCAAACGACGATTCCAAAGCAACTAAAAGAGCCTAACGATCGCAATCACTTTCAGAATCTGCGAAATATATTCTAGTTTCATAATAACACCATCGGGAAGTTTGCACGTTGAACCATTTGGCCCGGGGGGCCTTTTTACGCAGACCTTCGGCAGCCGTTCCTACGCTCCGAAAATTTTTTTCGAGTTTCACATGCCCATCTTCAAACGACGATTCCAAAGCAACTAAAAGAGCCTAAAGATCGCAATCACTTTCAGAATCTGCCAAATATATTCTAGTTTCATAATAAAACAATCGGGAAGTTTGCACGTTGAACCATTTGGCCCGGGGGGCCTTTTTACGCAGACCTTCGGCAGCCGTTCCTACGCTCCGAAAATTTTTTTCGAGTTTCACATGCCCATCTTCAAACGACGATTCCCAAGCAACTAAAAGAGCCTAACGATCGCAATCACTTTCAGAATCTGCGAAATATATTCTAGTTTCATAATAACACCATCGGGAAGTTTGCACGTTGAACCATTTGGCCCGGGGGGCCTTTTTACGCAGACCTTCGGCAGCCGTTCCTACGCTCCGAAAATTTTTTTCGAGTTTCACATGCCCATCTTCAAACGACGATTCCAAAGCAACTAAAAGAGCCTAAAGATCGCAATCACTTTCAGAATCTGCCAAATATATTCTAGTTTCATAATAAAACAATCGGGAAGTTTGCACGTTGAACCATTTGGCCCGGGGGGCCTTTTTACGCAGACCTTCGGCAGCCGTTCCTACGCTCCGAAAATTTTTTTCGAGTTTCACATGCCCATCTTCAAACGACGATTCCCAAGCAACTAAAAGAGCCTAACGATCGCAATCACTTTCAGAATCTGCGAAATATATTCTAGTTTCATAATAACACCATCGGGAAGTTTGCACGTTGAACCATTTGGCCCGGGGGGCCTTTTTACGCAGACCTTCGGCAGCCGTTCCTACGCTCCGAAAATTTTTTTCGAGTTTCACATGCCCATCTTCAAACGACGATTCCAAAGCAACTAAAAGAGCCTAACGATCGCAATCACTTTCAGAATCTGCGAAATATATTCTAGTTTCATAATAACACCATCGGGAAGTTTGCACGTTGAACCATTTGGCCCGGGGGGCCTTTTTACGCAGACCTTCGGCAGTCGTTCCTACGCTCCGAAATTTTTTTCGAGTTTCACATGCCCATCTTCAAACGACGATTCCAAAGCAACTAAAAGAGACTAAAGATCGCAATCACTTTCAGAATCTGCCAAATATATTCTAGTTTCATAATAAAACAATCGGGAAGTTTGCACGTTGAACCATTTGGCCCGGGGGGCCTTTTTACGCAGACCTTCGGCAGCCGTTCCTACGCTCCGAAAATTTTTTTCGAGTTTCACATGCCCATCTTCAAACGACGATTCCCAAGCAACTAAAAGAGCCTAACGATCGCAATCACTTTCAGAATCTGCGAAATATATTCTAGTTTCATAATAACACCATCGGGAAGTTTGCACGTTGAACCATTTGGCCCGGGGGGCCTTTTTACGCAGACCTTCGGCAGCCGTTCCTACGCTCCGAAAATTTTTTTCGAGTTTCACATGCCCATCTTCAAACGACGATTCCAAAGCAACTAAAAGAGCCTAAAGATCGCAATCACTTTCAGAATCTGCCAAATATATTCTAGTTTCATAATAAAACAATCGGGAAGTTTGCACGTTGAACCATTTGGCCCGGGGGGCCTTTTTACGCAGACCTTCGGCAGCCGTTCCTACGCTCCGAAAATTTTTTTCGAGTTTCACATGCCCATCTTCAAACGACGATTCCCAAGCAACTAAAAGAGCCTAACGATCGCAATCACTTTCAGAATCTGCGAAATATATTCTAGTTTCATAATAACACCATCGGGAAGTTTGCACGTTGAACCATTTGGCCCGGGGGGCCTTTTTACGCAGACCTTCGGCAGCCGTTCCTACGCTCCGAAAATTTTTTTCGAGTTTCACATGCCCATCTTCAAACGACGATTCCAAAGCAACTAAAAGAGCCTAAAGATCGCAATCACTTTCAGAATCTGCCAAATATATTCTAGTTTCATAATAAAACAATCGGGAAGTTTGCACGTTGAACCATTTGGCCCGGGGGGCCTTTTTACGCAGACCTTCGGCAGCCGTTCCTACGCTCCGAAAATTTTTTTCGAGTTTCAC
>CAWVNO010002379.1:0-32247 GCA_963930645.1 Salticus scenicus
CGTATTCTCTAAATTGAATTATAAAAATAATTTTCAAAATATTCTAGGTATGTGTGTGAGCATTTGCACTAAAATTAATTGGAAAAAAAAAATATATATATATTTAAATAATATTATAAGCGTGACTATATTTTTAATTAAATAAAAAAAAAAAAAAATTGTTTACCCAAAATATATGCATTTGAGCTGTAAATTCATTTAGTGGTAAAGTGGGGCTCGTTACCCATATGTTATGTGATAGTGAGAATGTTTTCTGTTGATAAAGATTTGTATGGCTCTGAAAAGAGCCTTTTTTTTTTTTTTTTTACCCTCAGTGTCCGAAAGTCTATTTCTTTGCTTTTTTTGGAGTAGCCTTTTTGGGAGTCTTCATTTTTTTAACTTTGGGGGCTTTGGGTTTGGAGGGCTTGGAAGCTTTCTTGGGAGATTTGGGCTTTGCTGCTTTTTTGGCTGCTGGTTTTTTAGCGGCGGATTTTTTCTTCTCTGCACTTTTTGCTTTGGGCTTGGCAGCTTTCTTGGTGGCGGATTTAGCTTTTTGGTGGGAGAAGCACCCTCCTTCTTAGGTTTCTTAGCCTTGCCGGATTCTTTGCCTTTCTGGCCGGATGCGCTCAGTTTGAAAGAGCCACTGGCGCCTTTCCCTTTAGTCTGGATCAAAGCTCCGCTGGCGACTGCGCTTTTCAAATATTTCCTGATAAAAGGAGTCAGGCGATCCATATCTACCTTATGTTTGGAGCCGATGTGCTTCTTGATGGCTTGCAGAGAAGACCCGCCACGTTCTTTCAAGTTGGTGATCGCTTCGAGAACCATTTCAGACACCTTAGGGTGAGTGGGAGCTGTTTTGGGCTTCTTTGCCGCAGACTTTGCCTTCTTTTTAGGCGTTGCAGCGGCAGGAGTGCTAGCTACGGGAGCAGTATCGTCCGACATGTCGTCTATAAACAGTACAAACTGAATAAAAATACAAGAAAATCACGCTATTTATTTGTGAACGCAAAAACCGAGGCGACCAATCCGAAATTGTCTTTCTACCTAAGCCCCGCCTCCCGCTGATGTTCTGTATAAATACTGATACTTTCGCGCTTTTTACACATTCGCATACTTTTGTGTTGCTGATAAGTCGCTATGGCTCGTACCAAGCAAACCGCTAGGAAATCTACCGGAGGTAAAGCCCCCCGTAAGCAGCTGGCCACCAAGGCTGCTCGTAAGAGCGCCCCAGCCACCGGTGGTGTGAAAAAACCCCATCGTTACAGGCCAGGAACAGTCGCTCTCAGAGAAATTCGTCGTTACCAGAAATCCACCGAGCTTTTGATCAGGAAATTGCCCTTCCAGCGTTTAGTCAGAGAAATCGCCCAGGACTTCAAGACCGATCTTCGTTTCCAAAGCTCTGCCGTCATGGCTTTGCAAGAAGCCAGCGAAGCTTACTTAGTCGGTCTTTTTGAAGACACTAACTTGTGCGCTATCCACGCCAAGCGTGTCACCATCATGCCCAAAGATATCCAGCTCGCTCGACGAATTCGTGGAGAGCGTGCCTAAGCTGCTTTCACCGAAAAAAAAAAAGGCCCTTTTCAGGGCCATACAAATATTAATGTTTAATGTTGACTATTTCAATTGTAAGCACAAAATAATATATAAAACAGCGAACGGGGGTATATTATTAAAATTTCCTGGTTTTAAGATGTGTTATACATAAAATTTACATATTCTTTCTTTTTTTTAATGTAATATTCACCTATTTCATTACTTTCTGACATGTATCATTCGGTTTCGAAAGTGATTAGCCTTCTTGCTGCATCATTTCAATTTCCACTTCCGATTTGAACTTTTTGTTCAGGAAAGGCCGATAGATGGCGACAGCATACTGCTCGAATGAGAACCGAAAAAGTGTACAATTCTTAAAATGTTATGCCACTCATTGTCTCGTTTATAATTCATATAGTAAATTAAGTAAATCCAACGTAATTGGATTTATTTAATTAAATGAAATGCCTGTGCTTTTTAAGATATTCATGTGTGTTTATTCATTCACTGAGTAAAATTGCAGTAGCATGGATTGTGTTTGAAAGATTTTTCTTAGATTCCAAATTAATGAATTGTAACGAAAATAAATATTTGTATGGCCCTGAAAAGGGCCTTTTTTTTTTTTTTTTAAACAGAGTTTCCGGCAATTTAAGCCTTCTTCTCTGTCTTTTTGGGAAGCAAGACAGCTTGGATGTTGGGCAACACACCACCCTGAGCGATTGTTACGCCAGAGAGCAGTTTGTTCAATTCCTCGTCGTTTCGGATGGCAAGCTGGAGATGTCTAGGGATGATCCTAGTCTTTTTGTTGTCTCTGGCGGCATTTCCTGCCAACTCGAGAACTTCAGCGGCCAAGTATTCAAGAACGGCTGCTAAGTAAACTGGAGCTCCAGCACCAACACGCTCGGCATAGTTGCCTTTCCTGAGAAGCCTGTGGATACGGCCGACTGGAAACTGAAGTCCTGCCCTGCTGGAACGAGTCTTGCTCTTTCCCTTCACTTTACCTCCTTTTCCACGACCAGACATGATACAGAACGGTTAAATGAAACGATTGATTAAACAAGTTCTTCTCACTGCGACAGCAAGAAGCGAAATGTGAAAGTGTGTTCGTAAAAATGTCGGAGCAAGCTATTTATGAGCTTTAAAGAATTACGACGAAACCTTTTCAGCCAATCACGTCACTGGAAATCGACCAATCAGTAACTCTCCTTTTTGAGCTGAGTTCTGAGAAATAAATTCAAATTTATTAAATTTCGATATGAACATGCCTTTTTTAAATTATTATTATTTTCATTCCTCTTAAAAATAGAAAAAAAAAAAGTTACTGTTTCATCAGCATTAACTCAGAATTTCCACTTGAGTGTTATATCTATGTCGTGTGTTATGTTTGATAGCGTCGTATTTTTCGCGATTCGAAAGTGTAATCAATTGAAACTTTTCCTTTTTCTTTTTTTCCTTTTCTCTCTTTCTTTATTTCTGTGAATTAAATAGGTGAAAGAAGAAATGCGAGAAGAAATTGCAAGAAACAACATTTTCAAAACACAGAAACAGTTACTTTTTCGAATACCATTCACATTCTCTGAGAACTATGTATCCGTAGTTCTGGGTCTATCATTGTTGTTCCTTTATTTCTTTTTAGCTATATGGTACAGTAAACAAATGGACCTAAGACGATAAGATGCAAAATGATAAACATTTGAAATACATTTAGATTTGTTATTATGATGTAATTTCAATTTTAATTTGAAACTCATTCGAAAATCTCATCCCTTATCCTGGCGCCATCTGTTGGCTTTTTTCGATCAAAAAGATATGTATGCAAAATGAAAACTCGTCCTTCCCATTGGAATTTTTTACAAATAAAGAACCCATCCCTCTTACTTAAATTGAATTAAATTGACCTTTATTGTTAATTCTATTTACATAAACCTCCACACTCAAACTTTACAGTGTATGCCTGTTATTTTGAATTTAATGAGCGGGAAAACTTAAGAAAATTACAGATGTCTGTTTTATAGTATTGTTTTTAACATCTGGTGGTCTAAATTGACTTTCTTGCGTATCATGTGTGCTTTAAGATTTGTATGGCCCTGAAAAGGGCCTTTTTTGTGAAACAGATGAGGAATCTGCTTATTTGGAGCTGGTGTACTTGGTGACAGCTTTGGTTCCTTCAGACACGGCGTGTTTTGCCAATTCACCGGGCAACAGAAGTCGAACGGCTGTCTGAATTTCCCGACTGGTGATGGTAGATCTCTTGTTGTAGTGAGCCAAACGAGAAGATTCAGCAGCGATTCTCTCGAATATGTCGTTCACGAAAGAATTCATGATAGACATGGCTTTGGAAGAGATACCGGTGTCGGGATGGACTTGTTTCAAAACTTTGTAGATGTAGATCGCGAAGGATTCCTTCCTGCGCTTCTTGCGTTTTTTCTTATCGCCAGCTCGCACAGATTTCTGGGCCTTTCCGGCCTTCTTAACGGCTTTTCCACTTGCTTGGGGAGGCATGTTTCTCTCTAAACGAATCTCTCTCGAGTGTGAAATGCAAAAAAAACGAACCCTATTTATGCTCTGCGCGTTGGATCGTGCGAATACGATCGTGCGACCAATAGGAAAGCTTCACTGACGTCACGCTCAAAACATACAATATCTAAATGAAAACGCATTCATTTAAAATTAGAAGAGTTTTTTTAAATGAACGCACCAGCAAGTTAGTAATTATTGATACAGTTTACTAAATAAAGTGGTGGATATTCGCTAAAGGATGGCAATTGTCCATCGTGTTATTTCTAATAATAAAAATGTTATTTAAAAATAATGATCATTTCCTTATAATGAAAATGGTTATTTAATAATATTTTTTTTATTTTTTTTTTATTTTTTTATTAACAGTTATTTCAAATAAACATCACATTTTTTTTTTTTTTTTTTTTTTTTTTACCTCCTTTCCCAAAAAGAAAGAAAAAAAAAAAAAAAAAAAAAAAGAAAGAAAACAATAAATTCCAAACAATATCTCTAAATAATTCTTACTAGAAGAAACAACAGCTGGAGCCTTAATCATGCGAAAAGAAATGTAGGCACACGTGCAGATTAAAAGCAGCAATGTTGTTCCGTTGTAGTTTCGAAATCAGAAGATGAAGAATCGAATGTGTAAACAGTGTAATTCAATGAAACCTCCTATGACACACAAACAGTTTAACAAACAATTCTTTTGGATTTTTGACATCTCAATTAGTACTCACAAAACTATAATATAAATGGCACAAAAAGTTCTTATTTACTCTCTAAAAGAGTAATGAAAAGCCATTGTTTTGTCACATTCCCAAGAACAAAACCAAAATACTCAAAGTCTGCCAATTTCTTATAACAAGAGGAGAATATTTAACTGTTGCCATTTGCAACATAATCTACTGAAACGATAAATAACAAAAGCGAAGATAATAACTAGGTAGAGGATCAACCTGACAAATGTACTTTAGTCATTTTATTTTTGTTTTATTTTATCTTTTTTTTTTTTTTTTTTTTTTTTGTTTAATCATTAAAAAATATCAAATATTATTAAACTATTCTGCCACTTCATAACAAACTTCAATAAGGACTTCATTGAATTATTCCCCTCTGTGTAACTGTTAAAAGGATGGCAGAAACTATCCGTAACTTGACTACTTGCTGATAACATTTTTTTTTTTTTTTTAATCAATATAAATAAATGTGTTTAACTTGGTAAATGCTTAAAAAAAAAAAAAAAAAAAAAAAAAAAAAGGATATGTATATATATATTTCATATTTATCTCAGAGAATGTGAAATGCTTATTTGATATACACAGGGCTTAGGCGGAATGCCCTCCATGGGGGTCTTTCTAAGTGCTACTAGCCCGTATTCACTCTAGTTTCGAAGAAAACCACGGAAAATTCCGAACGGCTAGACCGACGAGCGCGACTTGTGTTCGAACCCGACACCACCTGTCCACCAGCTTAGAGAGAAGAGCCCCACCTCAACCCGAGTGCTCTGATACACCTTAGAAACACTTTTTTAATTCACACTGCACGATTATGTCCATACACTAATAAATATCCTACAGATTTAGAAAAAAAAAAAAAAAAAAACTAATCATAAATAAATTAAATGGATAAAATAAGCTAAAGTCAATCCGGCACAATAAAAAACAAATAAATAAATAATCTGAAAGTTCAAAAGAATAACATTAATAGAAGCAAAGCATACAGGTAAAAATGTATTAAACATTGAAATGACATTTTAAGAGAAAACTGCTTGCCAACGGCCATACCATGCTGAAAGTACCGGTTCTCGTCCGATCCCCGAAGTCAAGCAGCATCGGGCGCGGTTAGTACTTGGGAGGGTGACCACCTGGGAACACCGCGTGCTGTTGGCATCTTTTTTTTTCAAAATCATTTATTAAATTGTTTAATTCGCATTTCCTTTTTATTATTATTAATATTATTATTATTATTCTTTATCAATAAATAAATGAATAAATATTTAAAGCGTCTACATTTTAATAAAAAAATAAAGTCGATGAGGACCATTAATTCAAATTCAAACAAATCTTTACATAGATTGAATTTAATTAAATTGTTTTAATTTTTCTTAATATAATTTCAAGAATGTATATGCAGTCATATGTATAATTTTTTTTTTTTTTTGTCTCCCGATTACGTCAGAGGTTTGGCTCCGCCTCTTTTGGATTTTCCGTATAAATACGGAGCGAAGTTCCCGTTCTTGACTCAGATTCGCTTAGAAATCCCTGATATTCACTAGCTATGTCTGGACGAGGAAAAGGCGGCAAGGGCTTGGGTAAAGGTGGTGCCAAGAGGCACAGGAAAGTGCTTAGAGACAACATCCAGGGTATCACCAAGCCCGCAATTAGGAGATTGGCAAGACGTGGTGGTGTAAAACGTATCTCCGGTCTCATCTACGAAGAGACCCGTGGTGTCCTTAAAGTTTTCTTGGAAAACGTCATCCGGGATGCCGTCACTTACACCGAGCATGCAAAAAGGAAAACTGTAACAGCTATGGATGTCGTTTACGCTTTGAAACGACAAGGACGTACTCTGTACGGTTTCGGAGGTTAAACACGCCACTTGCCTCTCTCCAAAAAAAAAAGGCCCTTTTCAGGGCCATATAAATGATTTTTTACTAACTGACAGACTTTTCAACACCACCTTTCTTTTCTTCGTCATAAAATATCTTATAAGACTTCATTTTTCGCTTTTACAAAATAAAACACTGTAAATAAAGTTAAATTCGCTTTTATTTCCATTTATCGCCACTAGATGGCAGTACCAGACAATCACTGAACATACAGCTAGTAAGAGATGCAAAATTGAAAAATAAATTAAATTCACCATTTATTTACTTATTTTTTACCTTTTCGTAAAGATTTTGCTATTTTTCGATAGAGTAACCTTACATTTTGTTGGTGAAAAGTTTGAATCACTCGTATTCTCTAAATTGAATTATAAAAATAATTTTCAAAATATTCTAGGTATGTGTGTGAGCATTTGCACTAAAATTAATTGGAAAAAAAAAATATATATATATTTAAATAATATTATAAGCGTGACTATATTTTTAATTAAATAAAAAAAAAAAAAAATTGTTTACCCAAAATATATGCATTTGAGCTGTAAATTCATTTAGTGGTAAAGTGGGGCTCGTTACCCATATGTTATGTGATAGTGAGAATGTTTTCTGTTGATAAAGATTTGTATGGCTCTGAAAAGAGCCTTTTTTTTTTTTTTTTTACCTCAGTGTCCGAAAGTCTATTTCTTTGCTTTTTTTGGAGTAGCCTTTTTGGGAGTCTTCATTTTTTTAACTTTGGGGGCTTTGGGTTTGGAGGGCTTGGAAGCTTTCTTGGGAGATTTGGGCTTTGCTGCTTTTTTGGCTGCTGGTTTTTTAGCGGCGGATTTTTTCTTCTCTGCACTTTTTGCTTTGGGCTTGGCAGCTTTCTTGGTGGCGGATTTAGCTTTTTTGGTGGGAGAAGCACCCTCCTTCTTAGGTTTCTTAGCCTTGCCGGATTCTTTGCCTTTCTGGCCGGATGCGCTCAGTTTGAAAGAGCCACTGGCGCCTTTCCCTTTAGTCTGGATCAAAGCTCCGCTGGCGACTGCGCTTTTCAAATATTTCCTGATAAAAGGAGTCAGGCGATCCATATCTACCTTATGTTTGGAGCCGATGTGCTTCTTGATGGCTTGCAGAGAAGACCCGCCACGTTCTTTCAAGTTGGTGATCGCTTCGAGAACCATTTCAGACACCTTAGGGTGAGTGGGAGCTGTTTTGGGCTTCTTTGCCGCAGACTTTGCCTTCTTTTTAGGCGTTGCAGCGGCAGGAGTGCTAGCTACGGGAGCAGTATCGTCCGACATGTCGTCTATAAACAGTACAAACTGAATAAAAATACAAGAAAATCACGCTATTTATTTGTGAACGCAAAAACCGAGGCGACCAATCCGAAATTGTCTTTCTACCTAAGCCCCGCCTCCCGCTGATGTTCTGTATAAATACTGATACTTTCGCGCTTTTTACACATTCGCATACTTTTGTGTTGCTGATAAGTCGCTATGGCTCGTACCAAGCAAACCGCTAGGAAATCTACCGGAGGTAAAGCCCCCCGTAAGCAGCTGGCCACCAAGGCTGCTCGTAAGAGCGCCCCAGCCACCGGTGGTGTGAAAAAACCCCATCGTTACAGGCCAGGAACAGTCGCTCTCAGAGAAATTCGTCGTTACCAGAAATCCACCGAGCTTTTGATCAGGAAATTGCCCTTCCAGCGTTTAGTCAGAGAAATCGCCCAGGACTTCAAGACCGATCTTCGTTTCCAAAGCTCTGCCGTCATGGCTTTGCAAGAAGCCAGCGAAGCTTACTTAGTCGGTCTTTTTGAAGACACTAACTTGTGCGCTATCCACGCCAAGCGTGTCACCATCATGCCCAAAGATATCCAGCTCGCTCGACGAATTCGTGGAGAGCGTGCCTAAGCTGCTTTCACCGAAAAAAAAAAGGCCCTTTTCAGGGCCATACAAATATTAATGTTTAATGTTGACTATTTCAATTGTAAGCACAAAATAATATATAAAACAGCGAACGGGGGTATATTATTAAAATTTCCTGGTTTTAAGATGTGTTATACATAAAATTTACATATTCTTTCTTTTTTTTAATGTAATATTCACCTATTTCATTACTTTCTGACATGTATCATTCGGTTTCGAAAGTGATTAGCCTTCTTGCTGCATCATTTCAATTTCCACTTCCGATTTGAACTTTTTGTTCAGGAAAGGCCGATAGATGGCGACAGCATACTGCTCGAATGAGAACCGAAAAAGTGTACAATTCTTAAAATGTTATGCCACTCATTGTCTCGTTTATAATTCATATAGTAAATTAAGTAAATCCAACGTAATTGGATTTATTTAATTAAATGAAATGCCTGTGCTTTTTAAGATATTCATGTGTGTTTATTCATTCACTGAGTAAAATTGCAGTAGCATGGATTGTGTTTGAAAGATTTTTCTTAGATTCCAAATTAATGAATTGTAACGAAAATAAATATTTGTATGGCCCTGAAAAGGGCCTTTTTTTTTTTTTTTAAACAGAGTTTCCGGCAATTTAAGCCTTCTTCTCTGTCTTTTTGGGAAGCAAGACAGCTTGGATGTTGGGCAACACACCACCCTGAGCGATTGTTACGCCAGAGAGCAGTTTGTTCAATTCCTCGTCGTTTCGGATGGCAAGCTGGAGATGTCTAGGGATGATCCTAGTCTTTTTGTTGTCTCTGGCGGCATTTCCTGCCAACTCGAGAACTTCAGCGGCCAAGTATTCAAGAACGGCTGCTAAGTAAACTGGAGCTCCAGCACCAACACGCTCGGCATAGTTGCCTTTCCTGAGAAGCCTGTGGATACGGCCGACTGGAAACTGAAGTCCTGCCCTGCTGGAACGAGTCTTGCTCTTTCCCTTCACTTTACCTCCTTTTCCACGACCAGACATGATACAGAACGGTTAAATGAAACGATTGATTAAACAAGTTCTTCTCACTGCGACAGCAAGAAGCGAAATGTGAAAGTGTGTTCGTAAAAATGTCGGAGCAAGCTATTTATGAGCTTTAAAGAATTACGACGAAACCTTTTCAGCCAATCACGTCACTGGAAATCGACCAATCAGTAACTCTCCTTTTTGAGCTGAGTTCTGAGAAATAAATTCAAATTTATTAAATTTCGATATGAACATGCCTTTTTTAAATTATTATTATTTTCATTCCTCTTAAAAATAGAAAAAAAAAAAGTTACTGTTTCATCAGCATTAACTCAGAATTTCCACTTGAGTGTTATATCTATGTCGTGTGTTATGTTTGATAGCGTCGTATTTTTCGCGATTCGAAAGTGTAATCAATTGAAACTTTTCCTTTTTCTTTTTTTCCTTTTCTCTCTTTCTTTATTTCTGTGAATTAAATAGGTGAAAGAAGAAATGCGAGAAGAAATTGCAAGAAACAACATTTTCAAAACACAGAAACAGTTACTTTTTCGAATACCATTCACATTCTCTGAGAACTATGTATCCGTAGTTCTGGGTCTATCATTGTTGTTCCTTTATTTCTTTTTAGCTATATGGTACAGTAAACAAATGGACCTAAGACGATAAGATGCAAAATGATAAACATTTGAAATACATTTAGATTTGTTATTATGATGTAATTTCAATTTTAATTTGAAACTCATTCGAAAATCTCATCCCTTATCCTGGCGCCATCTGTTGGCTTTTTTCGATCAAAAAGATATGTATGCAAAATGAAAACTCGTCCTTCCCATTGGAATTTTTTACAAATAAAGAACCCATCCCTCTTACTTAAATTGAATTAAATTGACCTTTATTGTTAATTCTATTTACATAAACCTCCACACTCAAACTTTACAGTGTATGCCTGTTATTTTGAATTTAATGAGCGGGAAAACTTAAGAAAATTACAGATGTCTGTTTTATAGTATTGTTTTTAACATCTGGTGGTCTAAATTGACTTTCTTGCGTATCATGTGTGCTTTAAGATTTGTATGGCCCTGAAAAGGGCCTTTTTTGTGAAACAGATGAGGAATCTGCTTATTTGGAGCTGGTGTACTTGGTGACAGCTTTGGTTCCTTCAGACACGGCGTGTTTTGCCAATTCACCGGGCAACAGAAGTCGAACGGCTGTCTGAATTTCCCGACTGGTGATGGTAGATCTCTTGTTGTAGTGAGCCAAACGAGAAGATTCAGCAGCGATTCTCTCGAATATGTCGTTCACGAAAGAATTCATGATAGACATGGCTTTGGAAGAGATACCGGTGTCGGGATGGACTTGTTTCAAAACTTTGTAGATGTAGATCGCGAAGGATTCCTTCCTGCGCTTCTTGCGTTTTTTCTTATCGCCAGCTCGCACAGATTTCTGGGCCTTTCCGGCCTTCTTAACGGCTTTTCCACTTGCTTGGGGAGGCATGTTTCTCTCTAAACGAATCTCTCTCGAGTGTGAAATGCAAAAAAAACGAACCCTATTTATGCTCTGCGCGTTGGATCGTGCGAATACGATCGTGCGACCAATAGGAAAGCTTCACTGACGTCACGCTCAAAACATACAATATCTAAATGAAAACGCATTCATTTAAAATTAGAAGAGTTTTTTTAAATGAACGCACCAGCAAGTTAGTAATTATTGATACAGTTTACTAAATAAAGTGGTGGATATTCGCTAAAGGATGGCAATTGTCCATCGTGTTATTTCTAATAATAAAAATGTTATTTAAAAATAATGATCATTTCCTTATAATGAAAATGGTTATTTAATAATATTTTTTTTATTTTTTTTTTATTTTTTTATTAACAGTTATTTCAAATAAACATCACATTTTTTTTTTTTTTTTTTTTTTTTTTACCTCCTTTCCCAAAAAGAAAGAAAAAAAAAAAAAAAAAAAAAAGAAAGAAAACAATAAATTCCAAACAATATCTCTAAATAATTCTTACTAGAAGAAACAACAGCTGGAGCCTTAATCATGCGAAAAGAAATGTAGGCACACGTGCAGATTAAAAGCAGCAATGTTGTTCCGTTGTAGTTTCGAAATCAGAAGATGAAGAATCGAATGTGTAAACAGTGTAATTCAATGAAACCTCCTATGACACACAAACAGTTTAACAAACAATTCTTTTGGATTTTTGACATCTCAATTAGTACTCACAAAACTATAATATAAATGGCACAAAAAGTTCTTATTTACTCTCTAAAAGAGTAATGAAAAGCCATTGTTTTGTCACATTCCCAAGAACAAAACCAAAATACTCAAAGTCTGCCAATTTCTTATAACAAGAGGAGAATATTTAACTGTTGCCATTTGCAACATAATCTACTGAAACGATAAATAACAAAAGCGAAGATAATAACTAGGTAGAGGATCAACCTGACAAATGTACTTTAGTCATTTTATTTTTGTTTTATTTTATCTTTTTTTTTTTTTTTTTTTTTTTTGTTTAATCATTAAAAAATATCAAATATTATTAAACTATTCTGCCACTTCATAACAAACTTCAATAAGGACTTCATTGAATTATTCCCCTCTGTGTAACTGTTAAAAGGATGGCAGAAACTATCCGTAACTTGACTACTTGCTGATAACATTTTTTTTTTTTTTTTAATCAATATAAATAAATGTGTTTAACTTGGTAAATGCTTAAAAAAAAAAAAAAAAAAAAAAAAAAAAAGGATATGTATATATATATTTCATATTTATCTCAGAGAATGTGAAATGCTTATTTGATATACACAGGGCTTAGGCGGAATGCCCTCCATGGGGGTCTTTCTAAGTGCTACTAGCCCGTATTCACTCTAGTTTCGAAGAAAACCACGGAAAATTCCGAACGGCTAGACCGACGAGCGCGACTTGTGTTCGAACCCGACACCACCTGTCCACCAGCTTAGAGAGAAGAGCCCCACCTCAACCCGAGTGCTCTGATACACCTTAGAAACACTTTTTTAATTCACACTGCACGATTATGTCCATACACTAATAAATATCCTACAGATTTAGAAAAAAAAAAAAAAAAAAACTAATCATAAATAAATTAAATGGATAAAATAAGCTAAAGTCAATCCGGCACAATAAAAAACAAATAAATAAATAATCTGAAAGTTCAAAAGAATAACATTAATAGAAGCAAAGCATACAGGTAAAAATGTATTAAACATTGAAATGACATTTTAAGAGAAAACTGCTTGCCAACGGCCATACCATGCTGAAAGTACCGGTTCTCGTCCGATCCCCGAAGTCAAGCAGCATCGGGCGCGGTTAGTACTTGGGAGGGTGACCACCTGGGAACACCGCGTGCTGTTGGCATCTTTTTTTTTCAAAATCATTTATTAAATTGTTTAATTCGCATTTCCTTTTTATTATTATTAATATTATTATTATTATTCTTTATCAATAAATAAATGAATAAATATTTAAAGCGTCTACATTTTAATAAAAAAATAAAGTCGATGAGGACCATTAATTCAAATTCAAACAAATCTTTACATAGATTGAATTTAATTAAATTGTTTTAATTTTTCTTAATATAATTTCAAGAATGTATATGCAGTCATATGTATAATTTTTTTTTTTTTTTGTCTCCCGATTACGTCAGAGGTTTGGCTCCGCCTCTTTTGGATTTTCCGTATAAATACGGAGCGAAGTTCCCGTGAAAGACACTCTTTCACGGAACTTTTTTGCCCATTTCGGCGTTCCTCAAGGCTCCAAAATCAGTCCTAAATTATTTAATCTTTATATTAATGATATACCTAGATACCCTCACACCTCATTGGCTATTTTTGCAGACGATACCTGTATTTTCGCTTCGAGCGTCAACAGGCGTTATGCTATTTCGGCAATTTCCCGTCACCTCAAAATTTTGGTTCATTGGTTTTATAAATGGAGAATAGCATTTAATACTACCAAAACTGAAGCTATTCTTTTTTCACGTGGAAGAAATGCTATGACATCTGATAAACGTGATAAATTCCAAATTAGCCTCGGCGCCACCCCCCTACCATGGTCAAATCACTGTAAATACCTTGGTGTTATTCTAGACCAATCTCTCACTTTTCAACAACACATTATCACCACGCGTAATAAATTCCGTGCAGCTAAAAGTAAATTACTTCCCCTCTTAGCTCGGAATAGCAAATTAAACTTTAAAAATAAATTGCTCTTGTACACTTCCTACTTACGACCCATTCTAACTTATGCTTGTATGGTATGGTCATATGCTGCCAAATCGCATATCAAGTTACTCATTAGGGCTCAAAATTCAACTATTCGGCAAATTCTTGATATGCCTTGGTACGTTAGAAATTTTCACATCTACAAAGAAATTGAAACTCCTAAACTTAATGACTTCATTCAATACTTAAATATACAATTCCATTTGGCTCTTGAATCATTAGATAACGCTGCTTTAAACACACTAGCAACATATGACCATAATGCTCCTCTGAATAGACGCAGACCCAGAGCGGGCCTCAGTCTAAACTCCCACCTTTAATCTTTTTATTATGTTAACTTCTTTATCTTTTCATCTTTCTATCGCCCTCGGGCATTGACTTCTCTTCGGAGATTATATCCTGTCCTCGTCCTTGTGTTGTCCTGTATATGTTATTTTTGTCCTTGTGTTAAAAAAAAAAAAAAAAAAAAAAAAAAAAAAAAAAAAATTAAAAATTGTGTTTTAAAATACCAAAAAAATTAAAAAACTTGCTCTCTGAAAAACAAAAAATATTCTTACTATCCCTAAACTCTCTCCTAGATGTGTAATGCTGTACTTAACCTTCCTACTCATTTTTATTATTGTGTTTCCTCTTTCCATAAGCTCTAAAATTATCTGTTATTGTTTTTTTTGTACCTTTTATGTTCCCCCCCCCCCTTTCTCCATTGCAGTGAATTGTTGTTCGGGACCCTCACTCCGTTAGCTTCCACATCTAGGTACTGGAGGATGCGTGACGCTGTCACAGGTGCCTCCCAACCATTCCATCCGAAGATCCGAAGATCCGTTCTTGACTCAGATTCGCTTAGAAATCCCTGATATTCACTAGCTATGTCTGGACGAGGAAAAGGCGGCAAGGGCTTGGGTAAAGGTGGTGCCAAGAGGCACAGGAAAGTGCTTAGAGACAACATCCAGGGTATCACCAAGCCCGCAATTAGGAGATTGGCAAGACGTGGTGGTGTAAAACGTATCTCCGGTCTCATCTACGAAGAGACCCGTGGTGTCCTTAAAGTTTTCTTGGAAAACGTCATCCGGGATGCCGTCACTTACACCGAGCATGCAAAAAGGAAAACTGTAACAGCTATGGATGTCGTTTACGCTTTGAAACGACAAGGACGTACTCTGTACGGTTTCGGAGGTTAAACACGCCACTTGCCTCTCTCCAAAAAAAAAAGGCCCTTTTCAGGGCCATATAAATGATTTTTTACTAACTGACAGACTTTTCAACACCACCTTTCTTTTCTTCGTCATAAAATATCTTATAAGACTTCATTTTTCGCTTTTACAAAATAAAACACTGTAAATAAAGTTAAATTCGCTTTTATTTCCATTTATCGCCACTAGATGGCAGTACCAGACAATCACTGAACATACAGCTAGTAAGAGATGCAAAATTGAAAAATAAATTAAATTCACCATTTATTTACTTATTTTTTACCTTTTCGTAAAGATTTTGCTATTTTTCGATAGAGTAACCTTACATTTTGTTGGTGAAAAGTTTGAATCACTCGTATTCTCTAAATTGAATTATAAAAATAATTTTCAAAATATTCTAGGTATGTGTGTGAGCATTTGCACTAAAATTAATTGGAAAAAAAAAATATATATATATTTAAATAATATTATAAGCGTGACTATATTTTTAATTAAATAAAAAAAAAAAAAAATTGTTTACCCAAAATATATGCATTTGAGCTGTAAATTCATTTAGTGGTAAAGTGGGGCTCGTTACCCATATGTTATGTGATAGTGAGAATGTTTTCTGTTGATAAAGATTTGTATGGCTCTGAAAAGAGCCTTTTTTTTTTTTTTTTTACCTCAGTGTCCGAAAGTCTATTTCTTTGCTTTTTTTGGAGTAGCCTTTTTGGGAGTCTTCATTTTTTTAACTTTGGGGGCTTTGGGTTTGGAGGGCTTGGAAGCTTTCTTGGGAGATTTGGGCTTTGCTGCTTTTTTGGCTGCTGGTTTTTTAGCGGCGGATTTTTTCTTCTCTGCACTTTTTGCTTTGGGCTTGGCAGCTTTCTTGGTGGCGGATTTAGCTTTTTTGGTGGGAGAAGCACCCTCCTTCTTAGGTTTCTTAGCCTTGCCGGATTCTTTGCCTTTCTGGCCGGATGCGCTCAGTTTGAAAGAGCCACTGGCGCCTTTCCCTTTAGTCTGGATCAAAGCTCCGCTGGCGACTGCGCTTTTCAAATATTTCCTGATAAAAGGAGTCAGGCGATCCATATCTACCTTATGTTTGGAGCCGATGTGCTTCTTGATGGCTTGCAGAGAAGACCCGCCACGTTCTTTCAAGTTGGTGATCGCTTCGAGAACCATTTCAGACACCTTAGGGTGAGTGGGAGCTGTTTTGGGCTTCTTTGCCGCAGACTTTGCCTTCTTTTTAGGCGTTGCAGCGGCAGGAGTGCTAGCTACGGGAGCAGTATCGTCCGACATGTCGTCTATAAACAGTACAAACTGAATAAAAATACAAGAAAATCACGCTATTTATTTGTGAACGCAAAAACCGAGGCGACCAATCCGAAATTGTCTTTCTACCTAAGCCCCGCCTCCCGCTGATGTTCTGTATAAATACTGATACTTTCGCGCTTTTTACACATTCGCATACTTTTGTGTTGCTGATAAGTCGCTATGGCTCGTACCAAGCAAACCGCTAGGAAATCTACCGGAGGTAAAGCCCCCCGTAAGCAGCTGGCCACCAAGGCTGCTCGTAAGAGCGCCCCAGCCACCGGTGGTGTGAAAAAACCCCATCGTTACAGGCCAGGAACAGTCGCTCTCAGAGAAATTCGTCGTTACCAGAAATCCACCGAGCTTTTGATCAGGAAATTGCCCTTCCAGCGTTTAGTCAGAGAAATCGCCCAGGACTTCAAGACCGATCTTCGTTTCCAAAGCTCTGCCGTCATGGCTTTGCAAGAAGCCAGCGAAGCTTACTTAGTCGGTCTTTTTGAAGACACTAACTTGTGCGCTATCCACGCCAAGCGTGTCACCATCATGCCCAAAGATATCCAGCTCGCTCGACGAATTCGTGGAGAGCGTGCCTAAGCTGCTTTCACCGAAAAAAAAAAGGCCCTTTTCAGGGCCATACAAATATTAATGTTTAATGTTGACTATTTCAATTGTAAGCACAAAATAATATATAAAACAGCGAACGGGGGTATATTATTAAAATTTCCTGGTTTTAAGATGTGTTATACATAAAATTTACATATTCTTTCTTTTTTTTAATGTAATATTCACCTATTTCATTACTTTCTGACATGTATCATTCGGTTTCGAAAGTGATTAGCCTTCTTGCTGCATCATTTCAATTTCCACTTCCGATTTGAACTTTTTGTTCAGGAAAGGCCGATAGATGGCGACAGCATACTGCTCGAATGAGAACCGAAAAAGTGTACAATTCTTAAAATGTTATGCCACTCATTGTCTCGTTTATAATTCATATAGTAAATTAAGTAAATCCAACGTAATTGGATTTATTTAATTAAATGAAATGCCTGTGCTTTTTAAGATATTCATGTGTGTTTATTCATTCACTGAGTAAAATTGCAGTAGCATGGATTGTGTTTGAAAGATTTTTCTTAGATTCCAAATTAATGAATTGTAACGAAAATAAATATTTGTATGGCCCTGAAAAGGGCCTTTTTTTTTTTTTTTAAACAGAGTTTCCGGCAATTTAAGCCTTCTTCTCTGTCTTTTTGGGAAGCAAGACAGCTTGGATGTTGGGCAACACACCACCCTGAGCGATTGTTACGCCAGAGAGCAGTTTGTTCAATTCCTCGTCGTTTCGGATGGCAAGCTGGAGATGTCTAGGGATGATCCTAGTCTTTTTGTTGTCTCTGGCGGCATTTCCTGCCAACTCGAGAACTTCAGCGGCCAAGTATTCAAGAACGGCTGCTAAGTAAACTGGAGCTCCAGCACCAACACGCTCGGCATAGTTGCCTTTCCTGAGAAGCCTGTGGATACGGCCGACTGGAAACTGAAGTCCTGCCCTGCTGGAACGAGTCTTGCTCTTTCCCTTCACTTTACCTCCTTTTCCACGACCAGACATGATACAGAACGGTTAAATGAAACGATTGATTAAACAAGTTCTTCTCACTGCGACAGCAAGAAGCGAAATGTGAAAGTGTGTTCGTAAAAATGTCGGAGCAAGCTATTTATGAGCTTTAAAGAATTACGACGAAACCTTTTCAGCCAATCACGTCACTGGAAATCGACCAATCAGTAACTCTCCTTTTTGAGCTGAGTTCTGAGAAATAAATTCAAATTTATTAAATTTCGATATGAACATGCCTTTTTTAAATTATTATTATTTTCATTCCTCTTAAAAATAGAAAAAAAAAAAGTTACTGTTTCATCAGCATTAACTCAGAATTTCCACTTGAGTGTTATATCTATGTCGTGTGTTATGTTTGATAGCGTCGTATTTTTCGCGATTCGAAAGTGTAATCAATTGAAACTTTTCCTTTTTCTTTTTTTCCTTTTCTCTCTTTCTTTATTTCTGTGAATTAAATAGGTGAAAGAAGAAATGCGAGAAGAAATTGCAAGAAACAACATTTTCAAAACACAGAAACAGTTACTTTTTCGAATACCATTCACATTCTCTGAGAACTATGTATCCGTAGTTCTGGGTCTATCATTGTTGTTCCTTTATTTCTTTTTAGCTATATGGTACAGTAAACAAATGGACCTAAGACGATAAGATGCAAAATGATAAACATTTGAAATACATTTAGATTTGTTATTATGATGTAATTTCAATTTTAATTTGAAACTCATTCGAAAATCTCATCCCTTATCCTGGCGCCATCTGTTGGCTTTTTTCGATCAAAAAGATATGTATGCAAAATGAAAACTCGTCCTTCCCATTGGAATTTTTTACAAATAAAGAACCCATCCCTCTTACTTAAATTGAATTAAATTGACCTTTATTGTTAATTCTATTTACATAAACCTCCACACTCAAACTTTACAGTGTATGCCTGTTATTTTGAATTTAATGAGCGGGAAAACTTAAGAAAATTACAGATGTCTGTTTTATAGTATTGTTTTTAACATCTGGTGGTCTAAATTGACTTTCTTGCGTATCATGTGTGCTTTAAGATTTGTATGGCCCTGAAAAGGGCCTTTTTTGTGAAACAGATGAGGAATCTGCTTATTTGGAGCTGGTGTACTTGGTGACAGCTTTGGTTCCTTCAGACACGGCGTGTTTTGCCAATTCACCGGGCAACAGAAGTCGAACGGCTGTCTGAATTTCCCGACTGGTGATGGTAGATCTCTTGTTGTAGTGAGCCAAACGAGAAGATTCAGCAGCGATTCTCTCGAATATGTCGTTCACGAAAGAATTCATGATAGACATGGCTTTGGAAGAGATACCGGTGTCGGGATGGACTTGTTTCAAAACTTTGTAGATGTAGATCGCGAAGGATTCCTTCCTGCGCTTCTTGCGTTTTTTCTTATCGCCAGCTCGCACAGATTTCTGGGCCTTTCCGGCCTTCTTAACGGCTTTTCCACTTGCTTGGGGAGGCATGTTTCTCTCTAAACGAATCTCTCTCGAGTGTGAAATGCAAAAAAAACGAACCCTATTTATGCTCTGCGCGTTGGATCGTGCGAATACGATCGTGCGACCAATAGGAAAGCTTCACTGACGTCACGCTCAAAACATACAATATCTAAATGAAAACGCATTCATTTAAAATTAGAAGAGTTTTTTTAAATGAACGCACCAGCAAGTTAGTAATTATTGATACAGTTTACTAAATAAAGTGGTGGATATTCGCTAAAGGATGGCAATTGTCCATCGTGTTATTTCTAATAATAAAAATGTTATTTAAAAATAATGATCATTTCCTTATAATGAAAATGGTTATTTAATAATATTTTTTTTATTTTTTTTTTATTTTTTTATTAACAGTTATTTCAAATAAACATCACATTTTTTTTTTTTTTTTTTTTTTTTTTACCTCCTTTCCCAAAAAGAAAGAAAAAAAAAAAAAAAAAAAAAAGAAAGAAAACAATAAATTCCAAACAATATCTCTAAATAATTCTTACTAGAAGAAACAACAGCTGGAGCCTTAATCATGCGAAAAGAAATGTAGGCACACGTGCAGATTAAAAGCAGCAATGTTGTTCCGTTGTAGTTTCGAAATCAGAAGATGAAGAATCGAATGTGTAAACAGTGTAATTCAATGAAACCTCCTATGACACACAAACAGTTTAACAAACAATTCTTTTGGATTTTTGACATCTCAATTAGTACTCACAAAACTATAATATAAATGGCACAAAAAGTTCTTATTTACTCTCTAAAAGAGTAATGAAAAGCCATTGTTTTGTCACATTCCCAAGAACAAAACCAAAATACTCAAAGTCTGCCAATTTCTTATAACAAGAGGAGAATATTTAACTGTTGCCATTTGCAACATAATCTACTGAAACGATAAATAACAAAAGCGAAGATAATAACTAGGTAGAGGATCAACCTGACAAATGTACTTTAGTCATTTTATTTTTGTTTTATTTTATCTTTTTTTTTTTTTTTTTTTTTTTTGTTTAATCATTAAAAAATATCAAATATTATTAAACTATTCTGCCACTTCATAACAAACTTCAATAAGGACTTCATTGAATTATTCCCCTCTGTGTAACTGTTAAAAGGATGGCAGAAACTATCCGTAACTTGACTACTTGCTGATAACATTTTTTTTTTTTTTTTAATCAATATAAATAAATGTGTTTAACTTGGTAAATGCTTAAAAAAAAAAAAAAAAAAAAAAAAAAAAAGGATATGTATATATATATTTCATATTTATCTCAGAGAATGTGAAATGCTTATTTGATATACACAGGGCTTAGGCGGAATGCCCTCCATGGGGGTCTTTCTAAGTGCTACTAGCCCGTATTCACTCTAGTTTCGAAGAAAACCACGGAAAATTCCGAACGGCTAGACCGACGAGCGCGACTTGTGTTCGAACCCGACACCACCTGTCCACCAGCTTAGAGAGAAGAGCCCCACCTCAACCCGAGTGCTCTGATACACCTTAGAAACACTTTTTTAATTCACACTGCACGATTATGTCCATACACTAATAAATATCCTACAGATTTAGAAAAAAAAAAAAAAAAAAACTAATCATAAATAAATTAAATGGATAAAATAAGCTAAAGTCAATCCGGCACAATAAAAAACAAATAAATAAATAATCTGAAAGTTCAAAAGAATAACATTAATAGAAGCAAAGCATACAGGTAAAAATGTATTAAACATTGAAATGACATTTTAAGAGAAAACTGCTTGCCAACGGCCATACCATGCTGAAAGTACCGGTTCTCGTCCGATCCCCGAAGTCAAGCAGCATCGGGCGCGGTTAGTACTTGGGAGGGTGACCACCTGGGAACACCGCGTGCTGTTGGCATCTTTTTTTTTCAAAATCATTTATTAAATTGTTTAATTCGCATTTCCTTTTTATTATTATTAATATTATTATTATTATTCTTTATCAATAAATAAATGAATAAATATTTAAAGCGTCTACATTTTAATAAAAAAATAAAGTCGATGAGGACCATTAATTCAAATTCAAACAAATCTTTACATAGATTGAATTTAATTAAATTGTTTTAATTTTTCTTAATATAATTTCAAGAATGTATATGCAGTCATATGTATAATTTTTTTTTTTTTTTGTCTCCCGATTACGTCAGAGGTTTGGCTCCGCCTCTTTTGGATTTTCCGTATAAATACGGAGCGAAGTTCCCGTTCTTGACTCAGATTCGCTTAGAAATCCCTGATATTCACTAGCTATGTCTGGACGAGGAAAAGGCGGCAAGGGCTTGGGTAAAGGTGGTGCCAAGAGGCACAGGAAAGTGCTTAGAGACAACATCCAGGGTATCACCAAGCCCGCAATTAGGAGATTGGCAAGACGTGGTGGTGTAAAACGTATCTCCGGTCTCATCTACGAAGAGACCCGTGGTGTCCTTAAAGTTTTCTTGGAAAACGTCATCCGGGATGCCGTCACTTACACCGAGCATGCAAAAAGGAAAACTGTAACAGCTATGGATGTCGTTTACGCTTTGAAACGACAAGGACGTACTCTGTACGGTTTCGGAGGTTAAACACGCCACTTGCCTCTCTCCAAAAAAAAAAGGCCCTTTTCAGGGCCATATAAATGATTTTTTACTAACTGACAGACTTTTCAACACCACCTTTCTTTTCTTCGTCATAAAATATCTTATAAGACTTCATTTTTCGCTTTTACAAAATAAAACACTGTAAATAAAGTTAAATTCGCTTTTATTTCCATTTATCGCCACTAGATGGCAGTACCAGACAATCACTGAACATACAGCTAGTAAGAGATGCAAAATTGAAAAATAAATTAAATTCACCATTTATTTACTTATTTTTTACCTTTTCGTAAAGATTTTGCTATTTTTCGATAGAGTAACCTTACATTTTGTTGGTGAAAAGTTTGAATCACTCGTATTCTCTAAATTGAATTATAAAAATAATTTTCAAAATATTCTAGGTATGTGTGTGAGCATTTGCACTAAAATTAATTGGAAAAAAAAAATATATATATATTTAAATAATATTATAAGCGTGACTATATTTTTAATTAAATAAAAAAAAAAAAAAATTGTTTACCCAAAATATATGCATTTGAGCTGTAAATTCATTTAGTGGTAAAGTGGGGCTCGTTACCCATATGTTATGTGATAGTGAGAATGTTTTCTGTTGATAAAGATTTGTATGGCTCTGAAAAGAGCCTTTTTTTTTTTTTTTTTACCTCAGTGTCCGAAAGTCTATTTCTTTGCTTTTTTTGGAGTAGCCTTTTTGGGAGTCTTCATTTTTTTAACTTTGGGGGCTTTGGGTTTGGAGGGCTTGGAAGCTTTCTTGGGAGATTTGGGCTTTGCTGCTTTTTTGGCTGCTGGTTTTTTAGCGGCGGATTTTTTCTTCTCTGCACTTTTTGCTTTGGGCTTGGCAGCTTTCTTGGTGGCGGATTTAGCTTTTTTGGTGGGAGAAGCACCCTCCTTCTTAGGTTTCTTAGCCTTGCCGGATTCTTTGCCTTTCTGGCCGGATGCGCTCAGTTTGAAAGAGCCACTGGCGCCTTTCCCTTTAGTCTGGATCAAAGCTCCGCTGGCGACTGCGCTTTTCAAATATTTCCTGATAAAAGGAGTCAGGCGATCCATATCTACCTTATGTTTGGAGCCGATGTGCTTCTTGATGGCTTGCAGAGAAGACCCGCCACGTTCTTTCAAGTTGGTGATCGCTTCGAGAACCATTTCAGACACCTTAGGGTGAGTGGGAGCTGTTTTGGGCTTCTTTGCCGCAGACTTTGCCTTCTTTTTAGGCGTTGCAGCGGCAGGAGTGCTAGCTACGGGAGCAGTATCGTCCGACATGTCGTCTATAAACAGTACAAACTGAATAAAAATACAAGAAAATCACGCTATTTATTTGTGAACGCAAAAACCGAGGCGACCAATCCGAAATTGTCTTTCTACCTAAGCCCCGCCTCCCGCTGATGTTCTGTATAAATACTGATACTTTCGCGCTTTTTACACATTCGCATACTTTTGTGTTGCTGATAAGTCGCTATGGCTCGTACCAAGCAAACCGCTAGGAAATCTACCGGAGGTAAAGCCCCCCGTAAGCAGCTGGCCACCAAGGCTGCTCGTAAGAGCGCCCCAGCCACCGGTGGTGTGAAAAAACCCCATCGTTACAGGCCAGGAACAGTCGCTCTCAGAGAAATTCGTCGTTACCAGAAATCCACCGAGCTTTTGATCAGGAAATTGCCCTTCCAGCGTTTAGTCAGAGAAATCGCCCAGGACTTCAAGACCGATCTTCGTTTCCAAAGCTCTGCCGTCATGGCTTTGCAAGAAGCCAGCGAAGCTTACTTAGTCGGTCTTTTTGAAGACACTAACTTGTGCGCTATCCACGCCAAGCGTGTCACCATCATGCCCAAAGATATCCAGCTCGCTCGACGAATTCGTGGAGAGCGTGCCTAAGCTGCTTTCACCGAAAAAAAAAAGGCCCTTTTCAGGGCCATACAAATATTAATGTTTAATGTTGACTATTTCAATTGTAAGCACAAAATAATATATAAAACAGCGAACGGGGGTATATTATTAAAATTTCCTGGTTTTAAGATGTGTTATACATAAAATTTACATATTCTTTCTTTTTTTTAATGTAATATTCACCTATTTCATTACTTTCTGACATGTATCATTCGGTTTCGAAAGTGATTAGCCTTCTTGCTGCATCATTTCAATTTCCACTTCCGATTTGAACTTTTTGTTCAGGAAAGGCCGATAGATGGCGACAGCATACTGCTCGAATGAGAACCGAAAAAGTGTACAATTCTTAAAATGTTATGCCACTCATTGTCTCGTTTATAATTCATATAGTAAATTAAGTAAATCCAACGTAATTGGATTTATTTAATTAAATGAAATGCCTGTGCTTTTTAAGATATTCATGTGTGTTTATTCATTCACTGAGTAAAATTGCAGTAGCATGGATTGTGTTTGAAAGATTTTTCTTAGATTCCAAATTAATGAATTGTAACGAAAATAAATATTTGTATGGCCCTGAAAAGGGCCTTTTTTTTTTTTTTTAAACAGAGTTTCCGGCAATTTAAGCCTTCTTCTCTGTCTTTTTGGGAAGCAAGACAGCTTGGATGTTGGGCAACACACCACCCTGAGCGATTGTTACGCCAGAGAGCAGTTTGTTCAATTCCTCGTCGTTTCGGATGGCAAGCTGGAGATGTCTAGGGATGATCCTAGTCTTTTTGTTGTCTCTGGCGGCATTTCCTGCCAACTCGAGAACTTCAGCGGCCAAGTATTCAAGAACGGCTGCTAAGTAAACTGGAGCTCCAGCACCAACACGCTCGGCATAGTTGCCTTTCCTGAGAAGCCTGTGGATACGGCCGACTGGAAACTGAAGTCCTGCCCTGCTGGAACGAGTCTTGCTCTTTCCCTTCACTTTACCTCCTTTTCCACGACCAGACATGATACAGAACGGTTAAATGAAACGATTGATTAAACAAGTTCTTCTCACTGCGACAGCAAGAAGCGAAATGTGAAAGTGTGTTCGTAAAAATGTCGGAGCAAGCTATTTATGAGCTTTAAAGAATTACGACGAAACCTTTTCAGCCAATCACGTCACTGGAAATCGACCAATCAGTAACTCTCCTTTTTGAGCTGAGTTCTGAGAAATAAATTCAAATTTATTAAATTTCGATATGAACATGCCTTTTTTAAATTATTATTATTTTCATTCCTCTTAAAAATAGAAAAAAAAAAAGTTACTGTTTCATCAGCATTAACTCAGAATTTCCACTTGAGTGTTATATCTATGTCGTGTGTTATGTTTGATAGCGTCGTATTTTTCGCGATTCGAAAGTGTAATCAATTGAAACTTTTCCTTTTTCTTTTTTTCCTTTTCTCTCTTTCTTTATTTCTGTGAATTAAATAGGTGAAAGAAGAAATGCGAGAAGAAATTGCAAGAAACAACATTTTCAAAACACAGAAACAGTTACTTTTTCGAATACCATTCACATTCTCTGAGAACTATGTATCCGTAGTTCTGGGTCTATCATTGTTGTTCCTTTATTTCTTTTTAGCTATATGGTACAGTAAACAAATGGACCTAAGACGATAAGATGCAAAATGATAAACATTTGAAATACATTTAGATTTGTTATTATGATGTAATTTCAATTTTAATTTGAAACTCATTCGAAAATCTCATCCCTTATCCTGGCGCCATCTGTTGGCTTTTTTCGATCAAAAAGATATGTATGCAAAATGAAAACTCGTCCTTCCCATTGGAATTTTTTACAAATAAAGAACCCATCCCTCTTACTTAAATTGAATTAAATTGACCTTTATTGTTAATTCTATTTACATAAACCTCCACACTCAAACTTTACAGTGTATGCCTGTTATTTTGAATTTAATGAGCGGGAAAACTTAAGAAAATTACAGATGTCTGTTTTATAGTATTGTTTTTAACATCTGGTGGTCTAAATTGACTTTCTTGCGTATCATGTGTGCTTTAAGATTTGTATGGCCCTGAAAAGGGCCTTTTTTGTGAAACAGATGAGGAATCTGCTTATTTGGAGCTGGTGTACTTGGTGACAGCTTTGGTTCCTTCAGACACGGCGTGTTTTGCCAATTCACCGGGCAACAGAAGTCGAACGGCTGTCTGAATTTCCCGACTGGTGATGGTAGATCTCTTGTTGTAGTGAGCCAAACGAGAAGATTCAGCAGCGATTCTCTCGAATATGTCGTTCACGAAAGAATTCATGATAGACATGGCTTTGGAAGAGATACCGGTGTCGGGATGGACTTGTTTCAAAACTTTGTAGATGTAGATCGCGAAGGATTCCTTCCTGCGCTTCTTGCGTTTTTTCTTATCGCCAGCTCGCACAGATTTCTGGGCCTTTCCGGCCTTCTTAACGGCTTTTCCACTTGCTTGGGGAGGCATGTTTCTCTCTAAACGAATCTCTCTCGAGTGTGAAATGCAAAAAAAACGAACCCTATTTATGCTCTGCGCGTTGGATCGTGCGAATACGATCGTGCGACCAATAGGAAAGCTTCACTGACGTCACGCTCAAAACATACAATATCTAAATGAAAACGCATTCATTTAAAATTAGAAGAGTTTTTTTAAATGAACGCACCAGCAAGTTAGTAATTATTGATACAGTTTACTAAATAAAGTGGTGGATATTCGCTAAAGGATGGCAATTGTCCATCGTGTTATTTCTAATAATAAAAATGTTATTTAAAAATAATGATCATTTCCTTATAATGAAAATGGTTATTTAATAATATTTTTTTTATTTTTTTTTTATTTTTTTATTAACAGTTATTTCAAATAAACATCACATTTTTTTTTTTTTTTTTTTTTTTTTTACCTCCTTTCCCAAAAAGAAAGAAAAAAAAAAAAAAAAAAAAAAAGAAAGAAAACAATAAATTCCAAACAATATCTCTAAATAATTCTTACTAGAAGAAACAACAGCTGGAGCCTTAATCATGCGAAAAGAAATGTAGGCACACGTGCAGATTAAAAGCAGCAATGTTGTTCCGTTGTAGTTTCGAAATCAGAAGATGAAGAATCGAATGTGTAAACAGTGTAATTCAATGAAACCTCCTATGACACACAAACAGTTTAACAAACAATTCTTTTGGATTTTTGACATCTCAATTAGTACTCACAAAACTATAATATAAATGGCACAAAAAGTTCTTATTTACTCTCTAAAAGAGTAATGAAAAGCCATTGTTTTGTCACATTCCCAAGAACAAAACCAAAATACTCAAAGTCTGCCAATTTCTTATAACAAGAGGAGAATATTTAACTGTTGCCATTTGCAACATAATCTACTGAAACGATAAATAACAAAAGCGAAGATAATAACTAGGTAGAGGATCAACCTGACAAATGTACTTTAGTCATTTTATTTTTGTTTTATTTTATCTTTTTTTTTTTTTTTTTTTTTTTTGTTTAATCATTAAAAAATATCAAATATTATTAAACTATTCTGCCACTTCATAACAAACTTCAATAAGGACTTCATTGAATTATTCCCCTCTGTGTAACTGTTAAAAGGATGGCAGAAACTATCCGTAACTTGACTACTTGCTGATAACATTTTTTTTTTTTTTTTAATCAATATAAATAAATGTGTTTAACTTGGTAAATGCTTAAAAAAAAAAAAAAAAAAAAAAAAAAAAAGGATATGTATATATATATTTCATATTTATCTCAGAGAATGTGAAATGCTTATTTGATATACACAGGGCTTAGGCGGAATGCCCTCCATGGGGGTCTTTCTAAGTGCTACTAGCCCGTATTCACTCTAGTTTCGAAGAAAACCACGGAAAATTCCGAACGGCTAGACCGACGAGCGCGACTTGTGTTCGAACCCGACACCACCTGTCCACCAGCTTAGAGAGAAGAGCCCCACCTCAACCCGAGTGCTCTGATACACCTTAGAAACACTTTTTTAATTCACACTGCACGATTATGTCCATACACTAATAAATATCCTACAGATTTAGAAAAAAAAAAAAAAAAAAACTAATCATAAATAAATTAAATGGATAAAATAAGCTAAAGTCAATCCGGCACAATAAAAAACAAATAAATAAATAATCTGAAAGTTCAAAAGAATAACATTAATAGAAGCAAAGCATACAGGTAAAAATGTATTAAACATTGAAATGACATTTTAAGAGAAAACTGCTTGCCAACGGCCATACCATGCTGAAAGTACCGGTTCTCGTCCGATCCCCGAAGTCAAGCAGCATCGGGCGCGGTTAGTACTTGGGAGGGTGACCACCTGGGAACACCGCGTGCTGTTGGCATCTTTTTTTTTCAAAATCATTTATTAAATTGTTTAATTCGCATTTCCTTTTTATTATTATTAATATTATTATTATTATTCTTTATCAATAAATAAATGAATAAATATTTAAAGCGTCTACATTTTAATAAAAAAATAAAGTCGATGAGGACCATTAATTCAAATTCAAACAAATCTTTACATAGATTGAATTTAATTAAATTGTTTTAATTTTTCTTAATATAATTTCAAGAATGTATATGCAGTCATATGTATAATTTTTTTTTTTTTTTGTCTCCCGATTACGTCAGAGGTTTGGCTCCGCCTCTTTTGGATTTTCCGTATAAATACGGAGCGAAGTTCCCGTTCTTGACTCAGATTCGCTTAGAAATCCCTGATATTCACTAGCTATGTCTGGACGAGGAAAAGGCGGCAAGGGCTTGGGTAAAGGTGGTGCCAAGAGGCACAGGAAAGTGCTTAGAGACAACATCCAGGGTATCACCAAGCCCGCAATTAGGAGATTGGCAAGACGTGGTGGTGTAAAACGTATCTCCGGTCTCATCTACGAAGAGACCCGTGGTGTCCTTAAAGTTTTCTTGGAAAACGTCATCCGGGATGCCGTCACTTACACCGAGCATGCAAAAAGGAAAACTGTAACAGCTATGGATGTCGTTTACGCTTTGAAACGACAAGGACGTACTCTGTACGGTTTCGGAGGTTAAACACGCCACTTGCCTCTCTCCAAAAAAAAAAGGCCCTTTTCAGGGCCATATAAATGATTTTTTACTAACTGACAGACTTTTCAACACCACCTTTCTTTTCTTCGTCATAAAATATCTTATAAGACTTCATTTTTCGCTTTTACAAAATAAAACACTGTAAATAAAGTTAAATTCGCTTTTATTTCCATTTATCGCCACTAGATGGCAGTACCAGACAATCACTGAACATACAGCTAGTAAGAGATGCAAAATTGAAAAATAAATTAAATTCACCATTTATTTACTTATTTTTTACCTTTTCGTAAAGATTTTGCTATTTTTCGATAGAGTAACCTTACATTTTGTTGGTGAAAAGTTTGAATCACTCGTATTCTCTAAATTGAATTATAAAAATAATTTTCAAAATATTCTAGGTATGTGTGTGAGCATTTGCACTAAAATTAATTGGAAAAAAAAAATATATATATATTTAAATAATATTATAAGCGTGACTATATTTTTAATTAAATAAAAAAAAAAAAAAATTGTTTACCCAAAATATATGCATTTGAGCTGTAAATTCATTTAGTGGTAAAGTGGGGCTCGTTACCCATATGTTATGTGATAGTGAGAATGTTTTCTGTTGATAAAGATTTGTATGGCTCTGAAAAGAGCCTTTTTTTTTTTTTTTTTACCTCAGTGTCCGAAAGTCTATTTCTTTGCTTTTTTTGGAGTAGCCTTTTTGGGAGTCTTCATTTTTTTAACTTTGGGGGCTTTGGGTTTGGAGGGCTTGGAAGCTTTCTTGGGAGATTTGGGCTTTGCTGCTTTTTTGGCTGCTGGTTTTTTAGCGGCGGATTTTTTCTTCTCTGCACTTTTTGCTTTGGGCTTGGCAGCTTTCTTGGTGGCGGATTTAGCTTTTTTGGTGGGAGAAGCACCCTCCTTCTTAGGTTTCTTAGCCTTGCCGGATTCTTTGCCTTTCTGGCCGGATGCGCTCAGTTTGAAAGAGCCACTGGCGCCTTTCCCTTTAGTCTGGATCAAAGCTCCGCTGGCGACTGCGCTTTTCAAATATTTCCTGATAAAAGGAGTCAGGCGATCCATATCTACCTTATGTTTGGAGCCGATGTGCTTCTTGATGGCTTGCAGAGAAGACCCGCCACGTTCTTTCAAGTTGGTGATCGCTTCGAGAACCATTTCAGACACCTTAGGGTGAGTGGGAGCTGTTTTGGGCTTCTTTGCCGCAGACTTTGCCTTCTTTTTAGGCGTTGCAGCGGCAGGAGTGCTAGCTACGGGAGCAGTATCGTCCGACATGTCGTCTATAAACAGTACAAACTGAATAAAAATACAAGAAAATCACGCTATTTATTTGTGAACGCAAAAACCGAGGCGACCAATCCGAAATTGTCTTTCTACCTAAGCCCCGCCTCCCGCTGATGTTCTGTATAAATACTGATACTTTCGCGCTTTTTACACATTCGCATACTTTTGTGTTGCTGATAAGTCGCTATGGCTCGTACCAAGCAAACCGCTAGGAAATCTACCGGAGGTAAAGCCCCCCGTAAGCAGCTGGCCACCAAGGCTGCTCGTAAGAGCGCCCCAGCCACCGGTGGTGTGAAAAAACCCCATCGTTACAGGCCAGGAACAGTCGCTCTCAGAGAAATTCGTCGTTACCAGAAATCCACCGAGCTTTTGATCAGGAAATTGCCCTTCCAGCGTTTAGTCAGAGAAATCGCCCAGGACTTCAAGACCGATCTTCGTTTCCAAAGCTCTGCCGTCATGGCTTTGCAAGAAGCCAGCGAAGCTTACTTAGTCGGTCTTTTTGAAGACACTAACTTGTGCGCTATCCACGCCAAGCGTGTCACCATCATGCCCAAAGATATCCAGCTCGCTCGACGAATTCGTGGAGAGCGTGCCTAAGCTGCTTTCACCGAAAAAAAAAAGGCCCTTTTCAGGGCCATACAAATATTAATGTTTAATGTTGACTATTTCAATTGTAAGCACAAAATAATATATAAAACAGCGAACGGGGGTATATTATTAAAATTTCCTGGTTTTAAGATGTGTTATACATAAAATTTACATATTCTTTCTTTTTTTTAATGTAATATTCACCTATTTCATTACTTTCTGACATGTATCATTCGGTTTCGAAAGTGATTAGCCTTCTTGCTGCATCATTTCAATTTCCACTTCCGATTTGAACTTTTTGTTCAGGAAAGGCCGATAGATGGCGACAGCATACTGCTCGAATGAGAACCGAAAAAGTGTACAATTCTTAAAATGTTATGCCACTCATTGTCTCGTTTATAATTCATATAGTAAATTAAGTAAATCCAACGTAATTGGATTTATTTAATTAAATGAAATGCCTGTGCTTTTTAAGATATTCATGTGTGTTTATTCATTCACTGAGTAAAATTGCAGTAGCATGGATTGTGTTTGAAAGATTTTTCTTAGATTCCAAATTAATGAATTGTAACGAAAATAAATATTTGTATGGCCCTGAAAAGGGCCTTTTTTTTTTTTTTTAAACAGAGTTTCCGGCAATTTAAGCCTTCTTCTCTGTCTTTTTGGGAAGCAAGACAGCTTGGATGTTGGGCAACACACCACCCTGAGCGATTGTTACGCCAGAGAGCAGTTTGTTCAATTCCTCGTCGTTTCGGATGGCAAGCTGGAGATGTCTAGGGATGATCCTAGTCTTTTTGTTGTCTCTGGCGGCATTTCCTGCCAACTCGAGAACTTCAGCGGCCAAGTATTCAAGAACGGCTGCTAAGTAAACTGGAGCTCCAGCACCAACACGCTCGGCATAGTTGCCTTTCCTGAGAAGCCTGTGGATACGGCCGACTGGAAACTGAAGTCCTGCCCTGCTGGAACGAGTCTTGCTCTTTCCCTTCACTTTACCTCCTTTTCCACGACCAGACATGATACAGAACGGTTAAATGAAACGATTGATTAAACAAGTTCTTCTCACTGCGACAGCAAGAAGCGAAATGTGAAAGTGTGTTCGTAAAAATGTCGGAGCAAGCTATTTATGAGCTTTAAAGAATTACGACGAAACCTTTTCAGCCAATCACGTCACTGGAAATCGACCAATCAGTAACTCTCCTTTTTGAGCTGAGTTCTGAGAAATAAATTCAAATTTATTAAATTTCGATATGAACATGCCTTTTTTAAATTATTATTATTTTCATTCCTCTTAAAAATAGAAAAAAAAAAAGTTACTGTTTCATCAGCATTAACTCAGAATTTCCACTTGAGTGTTATATCTATGTCGTGTGTTATGTTTGATAGCGTCGTATTTTTCGCGATTCGAAAGTGTAATCAATTGAAACTTTTCCTTTTTCTTTTTTTCCTTTTCTCTCTTTCTTTATTTCTGTGAATTAAATAGGTGAAAGAAGAAATGCGAGAAGAAATTGCAAGAAACAACATTTTCAAAA
>CAWVNO010002380.1:0-57500 GCA_963930645.1 Salticus scenicus
AAAAAATTTAATTTAATCCGATTTGAAAATTTTTAGAGAGAGTGGCTAATGCTTTTTTACTTAGACAGCAGATTTTCTTTTGTTGTTGTTGTTGTATGTGTGTGTTTATGTGTGTGAATTTTTTACTTCCTTTACAAGAGCTTTCAAATCAAGAGAAATTCGAGATGTAAACTGTGGACAAACTGACTACATTTTACTCTTATAGGCGAAATTCAATACAGATTCTTATTTTTTTCTCTCCTTCTAATTTTTTTTTCTTTTCAAAATTCTATTTAAATAACTTACACTTAAGTCCAAATTGGATGCTTGTTCGGATTCATAAAGATGTGAGTTTGTCTTCACAGTTTATATCTCCTATTTCTCAAATTAAACAGCGCTCTCTCTCACATGAAATACTCTTCTTATTATAAAATATTGAAAACTAGGTGAGGCTTGGAACCGGAAGGGGAAGGAGGAGCCGGTTTAAAAAAAAAATTAATTTAATCCGATTTGAAACTTTTTAAAGATAGAGTGTCTGATGCTTTTTTACTTAGACAGCAGATTTTCTTTTGTTGTTGTTGTTGTACGTGTGTGTTTATGTGTGTGAATTTTTTACTTCCTTTCTTAGACGCTTTCAAATCAAGAGAAATTCGAGATATAAACTGTGGACAAACTGACTACATTTTACTCATATAGGCGAAATTCAATTCAGATTCTTATTTTTTTCTCTCCTTCTAATTTTTTTTTTCATTTCAAAATTCTATTTAAATAACTTTCACTTAAGTCCAAATTGGATGCTTGTTCGGATTCATAAAGATGTCAGTTTGTCTTCACAGTTTATATCTCCTATTTCTCAAATTAAACAGCGCTCTCTCTCACATGAAATACTCTTCTTATTATAAAATATTGAAAACTAGGTGAGGCTTGGAACCGGAAGGGGAAGGAGGAGCCGGTTAAAAAATAAATTAATTTAATCCGATTTGAAACTTTTTAAAGAGAGAGTGTCTGATGCTTTTTTACTTAGACAGCAGATTTTCTTTTGTTGTTGTTGTTGTACGTGTGTGTTTATGTGTGTGAATTTTTTACTTCCTTTCTTAGAAGCTTTCAAATCAAGAGAAATTCGAGATATAAACTGTGAACAAACTGACTACATTTTACTCCTATAGGCGAAATTCGATTGAGATTCTTATTTTTTTCTCTCCTTCTTATTTTATTTTTCTTTTCAAAATTCTATTTAAATAACTTACACCTAAGTCAAAATTGGATGCTTGTTCGGATTCATAAAGATGTGAGTTTGTCTTCACAGTTTATATCTCCTATTTCTCAAATTAAACAGCGCTCTCTCTCACATGAAATACTCTTCTTATTATAACAATATTGAAAACTAGGTGAGGCTTGGAACCGAAAGGGGAAGGAGGAGTCCGGTTAAAAACAAATTAATTTGATCCGATTTGAAACTTTTTAAAGAGAGAGTGGCTGATGCTTTTTTACTTAGACAGCAGATTTTCTTTTGTTGTTTTTGTTGTATGTGTGTGTTTATGTGTGTGAATTTTTTACTTCCTTTCCAAGGAACTTTCAAATCAAGAGAAATTCGAGATATAAACTGTGGACAAACTGACTACATTTTACTCATATCGGCGAAATTCAAATTAGATTCTTATTTTTTTCTCTCCTTCTATTTTTTTTTTTTTTTTCTTTTCAAAATTCTATTTAAATAACTTTCACTTAAGTCCAAATTGGATGCTTGTTCGGATTCATAAAGATGTCAGTTTGCCTTCACAGTTTATATCTCCTATTTCTCAAATTAAACAGCGCTCTCTCTCACATGAAATACTCTTCTTATTATAAAATATTGAAAACTAGGTGAGGCTTGGAACCGGAAGGGGAAGGAGGAGCCGGTTAAAAAAAAAATTAATTTAATCCGATTTGAAATTTTTAAAGAGAGAGTGGCTGATGCTTTTTTACTCAGACAGCAGATTTTCTTTTGTTGTTGTTGCTGTACGTGTGTGTTTATGTGTGTGAATTTTTTACTTCCTTTCTTAGAAGCTTTCAAATCAAGAGAAATTCGAGATATAAACTGTGGACAAACTGACTACATTTTACTCATATAGGCGAAATTCGATTCAGATTCTTATTTTTTTCTCTCCTTCTTATTTTATTTTTCTTTTCAAAATTCTATTTAAATTACTTACACCTAAGTCAAAATTGGATGCTTGTTCGGATTCATAAAGATGTGAGTTTGTCTTCACAGTTTATATCTCCTATTTCTCAAATTAAACAGCGCTCTCTCTCACATGAAATACTCTTCTCATTATAAAATATTGAAAACTAGGTGAGGCTTGGAACCGGAAGGGGAAGGAGGAGCCGGTTAAAAAAAAAAATTAATTTAATCCGATTTGAAAATTTTTAAAGAGAGAGTGGCTGATGCTTTTTTACTTAGACAGCAGATTTTCTTTTGTTGTTGTTGTTGTATGTGTGTGTTTATGTGTGTGAATTTTTTACTTCCTTTACAAGAGCTTTCAAATCAAGAGAAATTCGAGATGTAAACTGTGGACAAACTGACTACATTTTACTCTTATAGGCGAAATTCAATACAGATTCTTATTTTTTTCTCTCCTTCTTATTTTATTTTTCTTTTCAAAATTCTATTTAAATAACTTACACCTAAGTCAAAATTGGATGCTTGTTCGGATTCATAAAGATGTGAGTTTGTCTTCACAGTTTATATCTCCTATTTCTCAAATTAAACAGCGCTCTCTTTCACATGAAATACTCTTCTTATTATAAAATATTGAAAACTAGGTGAGGCTTGGAACCGGAAGGGGAAGGAGGAGCCGGTTAAAAAATAAATTAATTTAATCCGATTTGAAACTTTTTAAAGAGAGAGTGTCTGATGCTTTTTTACTTAGACAGCAGATTTTCTTTTGTTGTTGTTGTTGTACGTGTGTGTTTATGTGTGTGAATTTTTTACTTCCTTTCTTAGAAGCTTTCAAATCAAGAGAAATTCGAGATATAAACTGTGGACAAACTGACTACATTTTACTCCTATAGGCGAAATTCGATTGAGATTCTTATTTTTTTCTCTCCTTCTTATTTTATTTTTCTTTTCAAAATTCTATTTAAATAACTTACACCTAAGTCAAAATTGGATGCTTGTTCGGATTCATAAAGATGTGAGTTTGTCTTCACAGTTTATATCTCCTATTTCTCAAATTAAACAGCGCTCTCTCTCACATGAAATACTCTTCTTATTATAACAATATTGAAAACTAGGTGAGGCTTGGAACCGAAAGGGGAAGGAGGAGTCCGGTTAAAAACAAATTAATTTGATCCGATTTGAAACTTTTTAAAGAGAGAGTGGCTGATGCTTTTTTACTTAGACAGCAGATTTTCTTTTGTTGTTTTTGTTGTATGTGTGTGTTTATGTGTGTGAATTTTTTACTTCCTTTCCAAGGAACTTTCAAATCAAGAGAAATTCGAGATATAAACTGTGGACAAACTGACTACATTTTACTCATATCGGCGAAATTCAAATTAGATTCTTATTTTTTTCTCTCCTTCTATTTTTTTTTTTTTTTTCTTTTCAAAATTCTATTTAAATAACTTTCACTTAAGTCCAAATTGGATGCTTGTTCGGATTCATAAAGATGTCAGTTTGCCTTCACAGTTTATATCTCCTATTTCTCAAATTAAACAGCGCTCTCTCTCACATGAAATACTCTTCTTATTATAAAATATTGAAAACTAGGTGAGGCTTGGAACCGGAAGGGGAAGGAGGAGCCGGTTAAAAAAAAAATTAATTTAATCCGATTTGAAATTTTTAAAGAGAGAGTGGCTGATGCTTTTTTACTCAGACAGCAGATTTTCTTTTGTTGTTGTTGCTGTACGTGTGTGTTTATGTGTGTGAATTTTTTACTTCCTTTCTTAGAAGCTTTCAAATCAAGAGAAATTCGAGATATAAACTGTGGACAAACTGACTACATTTTACTCATATAGGCGAAATTCGATTCAGATTCTTATTTTTTTCTCTCCTTCTTATTTTATTTTTCTTTTCAAAATTCTATTTAAATTACTTACACCTAAGTCAAAATTGGATGCTTGTTCGGATTCATAAAGATGTGAGTTTGTCTTCACAGTTTATATCTCCTATTTCTCAAATTAAACAGCGCTCTCTCTCACATGAAATACTCTTCTCATTATAAAATATTGAAAACTAGGTGAGGCTTGGAACCGGAAGGGGAAGGAGGAGCCGGTTAAAAAAAAAAAATTAATTTAATCCGATTTGAAAATTTTTAAAGAGAGAGTGGCTGATGCTTTTTTACTTAGACAGCAGATTTTCTTTTGTTGTTGTTGTTGTATGTGTGTGTTTATGTGTGTGAATTTTTTACTTCCTTTACAAGAGCTTTCAAATCAAGAGAAATTCGTGATGTAAACTGTGGACAAACTGACTACATTTTACTCTTATAGGCGAAATTCAATACAGATTCTTATTTTTTTCTCTCCTTCTTATTTTATTTTTCTTTTCAAAATTCTATTTAAATAACTTACACCTAAGTCAAAATTGGATGCTTGTTCGGATTCATAAAGATGTCAGTTTGTCTTCACAGTTTATATCTCCTATTTCTCAAATTAAACAGCGCTCTCTTTCACATGAAATACTCTTCTTATTATAATAATATTGAAAACTAGGTGAGGCTTGGAACCGGTAGGGGAAGGAGGAGCCGGTTAAAAAAAAAATTAATTTAATCCGATTTGAAACTTTTTAAAGAGAGAGTGACTGATGCTTTTTTACTTAGACAGCAGATTTTCTTTTGTTTTTGTTTATGTCCGTGTGTGTTTATGTGTGTGAATTTTTTACTTTCTTTCTTAGAAGATTTCAAATCAAGAGAAATACGAGATATAAACTGTGGACAAACTGACTACACTTTACTCATATAGGCGAAATTCGATTCAGATTCTGATTTTTTTCTCTCCTTCTAATTTTTTTTTCTTTTCAAAATTCTATTTAAATAACTTACACCTAAGTCAAAATTGGATGCTTGTTCGGATTCATAAAGATGTCAGTTTGTCTTCACAGTTTATATCTCCTATTTCTCAAATTAAACAGCGCTCTCTCTCACATGAAATACTCTTCTTATTATAAAATATTGAAAACTAGGTGAGGCTTGGAACCGGAAGGGGAAGGAGGAGCCGGTTAAAAAAAAAATGAATTTAATCCGATTTGAAAATTTTTAAAGAGAGAGTGTCTGATGCTTTTTTACTTAGACAGCAGATTTTCTTTTGTTGTTGTTGTTGTACGTGTGTGTTTATGTGTGTGAATTTTTTACTTCCTTTCCAAGGAACTTTCAAATCAAGAGAAATTCGAGATATAAACTGTGGACAAACTGACTACATTTTACTCATATAGGCGAAATTCAAATTAGTTTCTTATTTTTTTCTCTCCTTCTAATTTTTTTTTTCTTTTCAAAATTCTATTTAAATAACTTTCACTTAAGTCCAAATTTGATGCTTGTTCGGATTCATAAAGATGTCAGTTTGCCTTCACAGTTTATATCTCCTATTTCTCAAATTAAACAGCGCTCTCTCTCACATGAAATACTCTTCTTATTATAAAATATTGAAAACTAGGTGAGGCTTGGAACCGGAAGGGGAAGGAGGAGCCGGTTAAAAAAAAAAATTAATTTAATCCGATTTGAAATTTTTAAAGAGAGAGTGGCTGATGCTTTTTTACTCAGACAGCAGATTTTCTTTTGTTGTTGTTGCTGTACGTGTGTGTTTATGTGTGTGAATTTTTTACTTCCTTTCTTAGAAGCTTTCAAATCAAGAGAAATTCGAGATATAAACTGTGGACAAACTGACTACATTTTACTCATATAGGCGAAATTCGATTCAGATTCTTATTTTTTTCTCTCCTTCTTATTTTATTTTTCTTTTAAAAAATCTATTTAAATAACTTACACCTAAGTCAAAATTGGATGCTTGTTCGGATTCATAAAGATGTGAGTTTGTCTTCACAGTTTATATCTCCTATTTCTCAAATTAAACAGCGCTCTCTCTCACATGAAATACTGTTCTTATTATAAAATATTGAAAACTAGGTGAGGCTTGGAACCGGAAGGGGAAGGAGGAGCCGGTTTAAAAAAAAAATTAATTTAATCCGATTTGAAACTTTTTAAAGATAGAGTGTCTGATGCTTTTTTACTTAGACAGCAGATTTTCTTTTGTTGTTGTTGTTGTACGTGTGTGTTTATGTGTGTGAATTTTTTACTTCCTTTCTTAGAAGCTTTCAAATCAAGAGAAATTCGAGATATAAACTGTGGACTAACTGACTACATTTTACTCATATAGGCGAAATTCGATTCAGATTCTGATTTTTTTCTCTCCTTCTAATTTTTTTTTCTTTTCAAAATTCTATTTAAATAACTTACACCTAAGTCAAAATTGGATGCTTGTTCGGATTCATAAAGATGTCAGTTTGTCTTCACAGTTTATATCTCCTATTTCTCAAATTAAACAGCGCTCTCTCTCACATGAAATACTCTTCTTATTATAAAATATTGAAAAATTGGTGAGGCTTGGAACCGGAAGGGGAAGGAGGAGACGGTTAAAAAAAATTAATTTAATCCGATTTGAAACTTTTTAAAGAGAGTGTAACTGATGCTTTTTTACTTAGACAGCAGATTTTCTTTTATTGTTGTTGTTGTATGTGTGTGTTTATGTGTGTGAATTTTTTACTTCCTTTCTTAGAAGCTTTCAAATCAAGAGAAATTCGAGATATAAACTGTGGACAAACTGACTACATTTTACTCATATAGGCGATTTCGATTTAGATTCTTATTTTTTTCTCTCCTTCTAATTTTTTTTTCTTTTCAAAATTCTATTTAAATAACTTTCACTTAAGTCCAAATTGGAAGCTTGTTCGGATTCATAAAGATGTCAGTTTGTCTTCACAGTTTATATCTCCTATTTCTCAAATTAAACAGCGCTCTCTCTCACATGAAATACTCTTCTCATTATAAAATATTGAAAACTAGGTGAGGCTTGGAACCGGAAGGGGAAGGAGGAGCCGGTTAAAAAAAAAATTTAATTTAATCCGATTTGAAAATTTTTAGAGAGAGTGGCTGATGCTTTTTTACTTAGACAGCAGATTTTCTTTTGTTGTTGTTGTTGTATGTGTGTGTTTATGTGTGTGAATTTTTTACTTCCTTTACAAGAGCTTTCAAATCAAGAGAAATTCGAGATGTAAACTGTGGACAAACTGACTACATTTTACTCTTATAGGCGAAATTCAATACAGATTCTTATTTTTTTCTCTCCTTCTAATTTTTTTTTCTTTTCAAAATTCTATTTAAATAACTTACACTTAAGTCCAAATTGGATGCTTGTTCGGATTCATAAAGATGTGAGTTTGTCTTCACAGTTTATATCTCCTATTTCTCAAATTAAACAGCGCTCTCTCTCACATGAAATACTCTTCTTATTATAAAATATTGAAAACTAGGTGAGGCTTGGAACCGGAAGGGGAAGGAGGAGCCGGTTTAAAAAAAAAAATTAATTTAATCCGATTTGAAACTTTTTAAAGATAGAGTGTCTGATGCTTTTTTACTTAGACAGCAGATTTTCTTTTGTTGTTGTTGTTGTACGTTTGTGTTTATGTGTGTGAATTTTTTACTTCCTTTCTTAGAAGCTTTCAAATCAAGAGAAATTCGAGATATAAACTGTGGACAAACTGACTACATTTTACTCATATAGGCAAAATTCAATTCAGATTCTTATTTTTTTCTCTCCTTCTAATTTGTTTTTTCATTTCAAAATTCTATTTAAATAACTTTCACTTAAGTCCAAATTGGATGCTTGTTCGGATTCATAAAGATGTCAGTTTGTCTTCACAGTTTATATCTCCTATTTCTCAAATTAAACAGCGCTCTCTCTCACATGAAATACTCTTCTTATTATAAAATATTGAAAACTAGGTGAGGCTTGGAACCGGAAGGGGAAGGAGGAGCCGGTTAAAAAAAAAATTAATTTAATCCGATTTGAAACTTTTTAAAGAGAGAGTGTCTGATGCTTTTTTACTTAGACAGCAGATTTTCTTTTGTTGTTGTTGTTGTACGTGTGTGTTTATGTGTGTGAATTTTTTACTTCCTTTCTTAGAAGCTTTCAAATCAAGAGAAATTCGAGATATAAACTGTGGACAAACTGACTACATTTTACTCCTATAGGCGAAATTCGATTGAGATTCTTATTTTTTTCTCTCCTTCTTATTTTATTTTTCTTTTCAAAATTATATTTAAATAACTTACACCTAAGTCAAAATTGGATGCTTGTTCGGATTCATAAAGATGTGAGTTTGTCTTCACAGTTTATATCTCCTATTTCTCAAATTAAACAGCGCTCTCTCTCACATGAAATACTCTTCTTATTATAACAATATTGAAAACTAGGTGAGGCTTGGAACCGAAAGGGGAAGAAGGAGTCCGGTTAAAAACAAATTAATTTGATCCGATTTGAAACTTTTTAAAGAGAGAGTGGCTGATGCTTTTTTACTTAGACAGCAGATTTTCTTTTGTTGTTTTTGTTGTATGTGTGTGTTTATGTGTGTGAATTTTTTACTTCCTTTCCAAGGAACTTTCAAATCAAGAGAAATTCGAGATATAAACTGTGGACAAACTGACTACATTTTACTCATATAGGCGAAATTCAAATTAGATTCTTATTTTTTTCTCTCCTTCTAATTTTTTTTTTCTTTTCAAAATTCTATTTAAATAACTTTCACTTAAGTCCAAATTTGATGCTTGTTCGGATTCATAAAGATGTCAGTTTGCCTTCACAGTTTATATCTCCTATTTCTCAAATTAAACAGCGCTCTCTCTCACATGAAATACTCTTCTTATTATAAAATATTGAAAACTAGGTGAGGCTTGGAACCGGAAGGGGAAGGAGGAGCCGGTTAAAAAAAAAATTAATTTAATCCGATTTGAAATTTTTAAAGAGAGAGTGGCTGATGCTTTTTTACTCAGACAGCAGATTTTCTTTTGTTGTTGTTGCTGTACGTGTGTGTTTATGTGTGTGAATTTTTTACTTCCTTTCTTAGAAGCTTTCAAATCAAGAGAAATTCGAGATATAAACTGTGGACAAACTGACTACATTTTACTCATATAGGCGAAATTCGATTCAGATTCTTATTTTTTTCTCTCCTTCTTATTTTATTTTTCTTTTCAAAATTCTATTTAAATAACTTACACCTAAGTCAAAATTGGATGCTTGTTCGGATTCATAAAGATGTGAGTTTGTCTTCACAGTTTATATCTCCTATTTCTCAAATTAAACAGCGCTCTCTCTCACATGAAATACTCTTCTTATTATAAAATATTGAAAAATTGGTGAGGCTTGGAACCAGAAGGGGAAGGAGGAGACGGTTAAAAAAAATTAATTTAATCCGATTTGAAACTTTTTAAAGAGAGTGTAACTGATGCTTTTTTACTTAGACAGCAGATTTTCTTTTATTGTTGTTGTTGTATGTGTGTGTTTATGTGTGTGAATTTTTTACTTCCTTTCTTAGAAGCTTTCAAATCAAGAGAAATTCGAGATATAAACTGTGGACAAACTGACTACATTTTACTCATATAGGCGATTTCGATTTAGATTCTTATTTTTTTCTCTCCTTCTAATTTTTTTTTCTTTTCAAAATTCTATTTAAATAACTTTCACTTAAGTCCAAATTGGAAGCTTGTTCGGATTCATAAAGATGTCAGTTTGTCTTCACAGTTTATATCTCCTATTTCTCGAATTAAACAGCGCTCTCTCTCACATGAAATACTCTTCTCATTATAAAATATTGAAAACTAGGTGAGGCTTGGAACCGGAAGGGGAAGGAGGAGCCGGTTAAAACAAAAATTTAATTTAATCCGATTTGAAAATTTTTAGAGAGAGTGGCTGATGCTTTTTTACTTAGACAGCAGATTTTCTTTTGTTGTTGTTGTTGTATGTGTGTGTTTATGTGTGTGAATTTTTTACTTCCTTTACAAGAGCTTTCAAATCAAGAGAAATTCGAGATGTAAACTGTGGACAAACTGACTACATTTTACTCTTATAGGCGAAATTCAATACAGATTCTTATTTTTTTCTCTCCTTCTAATTTTTTTTTCTTTTCAAAATTCTATTTAAATAACTTTCACTTAAGTCCAAATTGGAAGCTTGTTCGGATTCATAAAGATGTCAGTTTGTCTTCACAGTTTATATCTCCTATTTCTCGAATTAAACAGCGCTCTCTCTCACATGAAATACTTATCTCATTATAAAATATTGAAAACTAGGTGAGGCTTGGAACCGGAAGGGGAAGGAGGAGCCGGTTAAAAAAAAAATTTAATTTAATCCGATTTGAAAATTTTTAGAGAGAGTGGCTAATGCTTTTTTACTTAGACAGCAGATTTTCTTTTGTTGTTGTTGTTGTATGTGTGTGTTTATGTGTGTGAATTTTTTACTTCCTTTACAAGAGCTTTCAAATCAAGAGAAATTCGAGATGTAAACTGTGGACAAACTGACTACATTTTACTCTTATAGGCGAAATTCAATACAGATTCTTATTTTTTTCTCTCCTTCTAATTTTTTTTTCTTTTCAAAATTCTATTTAAATAACTTACACTTAAGTCCAAATTGGATGCTTGTTCGGATTCATAAAGATGTGAGTTTGTCTTCACAGTTTATATCTCCTATTTCTCAAATTAAACAGCGCTCTCTCTCACATGAAATACTCTTCTTATTATAAAATATTGAAAACTAGGTGAGGCTTGGAACCGGAAGGGGAAGGAGGAGCCGGTTTAAAAAAAAAATTAATTTAATCCGATTTGAAACTTTTTAAAGATAGAGTGTCTGATGCTTTTTTACTTAGACAGCAGATTTTCTTTTGTTGTTGTTGTTGTACGTGTGTGTTTATGTGTGTGAATTTTTTACTTCCTTTCTTAGACGCTTTCAAATCAAGAGAAATTCGAGATATAAACTGTGGACAAACTGACTACATTTTACTCATATAGGCGAAATTCAATTCAGATTCTTATTTTTTTCTCTCCTTCTAATTTTTTTTTCATTTCAAAATTCTATTTAAATAACTTTCACTTAAGTCCAAATTGGATGCTTGTTCGGATTCATAAAGATGTCAGTTTGTCTTCACAGTTTATATCTCCTATTTCTCAAATTAAACAGCGCTCTCTCTCACATGAAATACTCTTCTTATTATAAAATATTGAAAACTAGGTGAGGCTTGGAACCGGAAGGGGAAGGAGGAGCCGGTTAAAAAATAAATTAATTTAATCCGATTTGAAACTTTTTAAAGAGAGAGTGTCTGATGCTTTTTTACTTAGACAGCAGATTTTCTTTTGTTGTTGTTGTTGTACGTGTGTGTTTATGTGTGTGAATTTTTTACTTCCTTTCTTAGAAGCTTTCAAATCAAGAGAAATTCGAGATATAAACTGTGGACAAACTGACTACATTTTACTCCTATAGGCGAAATTCGATTGAGATTCTTATTTTTTTCTCTCCTTCTTATTTTATTTTTCTTTTCAAAATTCTATTTAAATAACTTACACCTAAGTCAAAATTGGATGCTTGTTCGGATTCATAAAGATGTGAGTTTGTCTTCACAGTTTATATCTCCTATTTCTCAAATTAAACAGCGCTCTCTCTCACATGAAATACTCTTCTTATTATAACAATATTGAAAACTAGGTGAGGCTTGGAACCGAAAGGGGAAGGAGGAGTCCGGTTAAAAACAAATTAATTTGATCCGATTTGAAACTTTTTAAAGAGAGAGTGGCTGATGCTTTTTTACTTAGACAGCAGATTTTCTTTTGTTGTTTTTGTTGTATGTGTGTGTTTATGTGTGTGAATTTTTTACTTCCTTTCCAAGGAACTTTCAAATCAAGAGAAATTCGAGATATAAACTGTGGACAAACTGACTACATTTTACTCATATCGGCGAAATTCAAATTAGATTCTTATTTTTTTCTCTCCTTCTATTTTTTTTTTTTTTTCTTTTCAAAATTCTATTTAAATAACTTTCACTTAAGTCCAAATTGGATGCTTGTTCGGATTCATAAAGATGTCAGTTTGCCTTCACAGTTTATATCTCCTATTTCTCAAATTAAACAGCGCTCTCTCTCACATGAAATACTCTTCTTATTATAAAATATTGAAAACTAGGTGAGGCTTGGAACCGGAAGGGGAAGGAGGAGCCGGTTAAAAAAAAAATTAATTTAATCCGATTTGAAATTTTTAAAGAGAGAGTGGCTGATGCTTTTTTACTCAGACAGCAGATTTTCTTTTGTTGTTGTTGCTGTACGTGTGTGTTTATGTGTGTGAATTTTTTACTTCCTTTCTTAGAAGCTTTCAAATCAAGAGAAATTCGAGATATAAACTGTGGACAAACTGACTACATTTTACTCATATAGGCGAAATTCGATTCAGATTCTTATTTTTTTCTCTCCTTCTTATTTTATTTTTCTTTTCAAAATTCTATTTAAATTACTTACACCTAAGTCAAAATTGGATGCTTGTTCGGATTCATAAAGATGTGAGTTTGTCTTCACAGTTTATATCTCCTATTTCTCAAATTAAACAGCGCTCTCTCTCACATGAAATACTCTTCTCATTATAAAATATTGAAAACTAGGTGAGGCTTGGAACCGGAAGGGGAAGGAGGAGCCGGTTAAAAAAAAAAATTAATTTAATCCGATTTGAAAATTTTTAAAGAGAGAGTGGCTGATGCTTTTTTACTTAGACAGCAGAATTTCTTTTGTTGTTGTTGTTGTATGTGTGTGTTTATGTGTGTGAATTTTTTACTTCCTTTACAAGAGCTTTCAAATCAAGAGAAATTCGAGATGTAAACTGTGGACAAACTGACTACATTTTCCTCTTATAGGCGAAATTCAATACAGATTCTTATTTTTTTCTCTCCTTCTTATTTTATTTTTCTTTTCAAAATTCTATTTAAATAACTTACACCTAAGTCAAAATTGGATGCTTGTTCGGATTCATAAAGATGTGAGTTTGTCTTCACAGTTTATATCTCCTATTTCTCAAATTAAACAGCGCTCTCTTTCACATGAAATACTCTTCTTATTATAAAATATTGAAAACTAGGTGAGGCTTGGAACCGGAAGGGGAAGGAGGAGCCGGTTAAAAAATAAATTAATTTAATCCGATTTGAAACTTTTTAAAGAGAGAGTGTCTGATGCTTTTTTACTTAGACAGCAGATTTTCTTTTGTTGTTGTTGTTGTACGTGTGTGTTTATGTGTGTGAATTTTTTACTTCCTTTCTTAGAAGCTTTCAAATCAAGAGAAATTCGAGATATAAACTGTGGACAAACTGACTACATTTTACTCCTATAGGCGAAATTCGATTGAGATTCTTATTTTTTTCTCTCCTTCTTATTTTATTTTTCTTTTCAAAATTCTATTTAAATAACTTACACCTAAGTCAAAATTGGATGCTTGTTCGGATTCATAAAGATGTGAGTTTGTCTTCACAGTTTATATCTCCTATTTCTCAAATTAAACAGCGCTCTCTCTCACATGAAATACTCTTCTTATTATAACAATATTGAAAACTAGGTGAGGCTTGGAACCGAAAGGGGAAGGAGGAGTCCGGTTAAAAACAAATTAATTTGATCCGATTTGAAACTTTTTAAAGAGAGAGTGGCTGATGCTTTTTTACTTAGACAGCAGATTTTCTTTTGTTGTTTTTGTTGTATGTGTGTGTTTATGTGTGTGAATTTTTTACTTCCTTTCCAAGGAACTTTCAAATCAAGAGAAATTCGAGATATAAACTGTGGACAAACTGACTACATTTTACTCATATCGGCGAAATTCAAATTAGATTCTTATTTTTTTCTCTCCTTCTATTTTTTTTTTTTTTTCTTTTCAAAATTCTATTTAAATAACTTTCACTTAAGTCCAAATTGGATGCTTGTTCGGATTCATAAAGATGTCAGTTTGCCTTCACAGTTTATATCTCCTATTTCTCAAATTAAACAGCGCTCTCTCTCACATGAAATACTCTTCTTATTATAAAATATTGAAAACTAGGTGAGGCTTGGAACCGGAAGGGGAAGGAGGAGCCGGTTAAAAAAAAAATTAATTTAATCCGATTTGAAATTTTTAAAGAGAGAGTGGCTGATGCTTTTTTACTCAGACAGCAGATTTTCTTTTGTTGTTGTTGCTGTACGTGTGTGTTTATGTGTGTGAATTTTTTACTTCCTTTCTTAGAAGCTTTCAAATCAAGAGAAATTCGAGATATAAACTGTGGACAAACTGACTACATTTTACTCATATAGGCGAAATTCGATTCAGATTCTTATTTTTTTCTCTCCTTCTTATTTTATTTTTCTTTTCAAAATTCTATTTAAATTACTTACACCTAAGTCAAAATTGGATGCTTGTTGGATTCATAAAGATGTGAGTTTGTCTTCACAGTTTATATCTCCTATTTCTCAAATTAAACAGCGCTCTCTCTCACATGAAATACTCTTCTCATTATAAAATATTGAAAACTAGGTGAGGCTTGGAACCGGAAGGGGAAGGAGGAGCCGGTTAAAAAAAAAAATTAATTTAATCCGATTTGAAAATTTTTAAAGAGAGAGTGGCTTATGCTTTTTTACTTAGACAGCAGATTTTCTTTTGTTGTTGTTGTTGTATGTGTGTGTTTATGTGTGTGAATTTTTTACTTCCTTTACAAGAGCTTTCAAATCAAGAGAAATTCGTGATGTAAACTGTGGACAAACTGACTACATTTTACTCTTATAGGCGAAATTCAATACAGATTCTTATTTTTTTCTCTCCTTCTTATTTTATTTTTCTTTTCAAAATTCTATTTAAATAACTTACACCTAAGTCAAAATTGGATGCTTGTTCGGATTCATAAAGATGTGAGTTTGTCTTCACAGTTTATATCTCCTATTTCTCAAATTAAACAGCGCTCTCTTTCACATGAAATACTCTTCTTATTATAATAATATTGAAAACTAGGTGAGGCTTGGAACCGGTAGGGGAAGGAGGAGCCGGTTAAAAAAAAAATTAATTTAATCCGATTTGAAACTTTTTAAAGAGAGAGTGACTGATGCTTTTTTACTTAGACAGCAGATTTTATTTTGTTTTTGTTTATGTCCGTGTGTGTTTATGTGTGTGAATTTTTTACTTTCTTTCTTAGAAGATTTCAAATCAAGAGAAATACGAGATATAAACTGTGGACAAACTGACTACACTTTACTCATATAGGCGAAATTCGATTCAGATTCTGATTTTTTTCTCTCCTTCTAATTTTTTTTTCTTTTCAAAATTCTATTTAAATAACTTACACCTAAGTCAAAATTGGATGCTTGTTCGGATTCATAAAGATGTCAGTTTGTCTTCACAGTTTATATCTCCTATTTCTCAAATTAAACAGCGCTCTCTCTCACATGAAATACTCTTCTTATTATAAAATATTGAAAACTAGGTGAGGCTTGGAACCGGAAGGGGAAGGAGGAGCCGGTTAAAAAAAAAATGAATTTAATCCGATTTGAAAATTTTTAAAGAGAGAGTGTCTGATGCTTTTTTACTTAGACAGCAGATTTTCTTTTGTTGTTGTTGTTGTACGTGTGTGTTTATGTGTGTGAATTTTTTACTTCCTTTCCAAGGAACTTTCAAATCAAGAGAAATTCGAGATATAAACTGTGGACAAACTGACTACATTTTACTCATATAGGCGAAATTCAAATTAGTTTCTTATTTTTTTCTCTCCTTCTAATTTTTTTTTTCTTTTCAAAATTCTATTTAAATAACTTTCACTTAAGTCCAAATTTGATGCTTGTTCGGATTCATAAAGATGTCAGTTTGCCTTCACAGTTTATATCTCCTATTTCTCAAATTAAACAGCGCTCTCTCTCACATGAAATACTCTTCTTATTATAAAATATTGAAAACTAGGTGAGGCTTGGAACCGGAAGGGGAAGGAGGAGCCGGTTAAAAAAAAAAATTAATTTAATCCGATTTGAAATTTTTAAAGAGAGAGTGGCTGATGCTTTTTTACTCAGACAGCAGATTTTCTTTTGTTGTTGTTGCTGTACGTGTGTGTTTATGTGTGTGAATTTTTTACTTCCTTTCTTAGAAGCTTTCAAATCAAGAGAAATTCGAGATATAAACTGTGGACAAACTGACTACATTTTACTCATATAGGCGAAATTCGATTCAGATTCTTATTTTTTTCTCTCCTTCTTATTTTATTTTTCTTTTAAAAAATCTATTTAAATAACTTACACCTAAGTCAAAATTGGATGCTTGTTCGGATTCATAAAGATGTGAGTTTGTCTTCACAGTTTATATCTCCTATTTCTCAAATTAAACAGCGCTCTCTCTCACATGAAATACTGTTCTTATTATAAAATATTGAAAACTAGGTGAGGCTTGGAACCGGAAGGGGAAGGAGGAGCCGGTTTAAAAAAAAAATTAATTTAATCCGATTTGAAACTTTTTAAAGATAGAGTGTCTGATGCTTTTTTACTTAGACAGCAGATTTTCTTTTGTTGTTGTTGTTGTACGTGTGTGTTTATGTGTGTGAATTTTTTACTTCCTTTCTTAGAAGCTTTCAAATCAAGAGAAATTCGAGATATAAACTGTGGACTAACTGACTACATTTTACTCATATAGGCGAAATTCGATTCAGATTCTGATTTTTTTCTCTCCTTCTAATTTTTTTTTCTTTTCAAAATTCTATTTAAATAACTTACACCTAAGTCAAAATTGGATGCTTGTTCGGATTCATAAAGATGTCAGTTTGTCTTCACAGTTTATATCTCCTATTTCTCAAATTAAACAGCGCTCTCTCTCACATGAAATACTCTTCTTATTATAAAATATTGAAAAATTGGTGAGGCTTGGAACCGGAAGGGGAAGGAGGAGACGGTTAAAAAAAATTAATTTAATCCGATTTGAAACTTTTTAAAGAGAGTGTAACTGATGCTTTTTTACTTAGACAGCAGATTTTCTTTTATTGTTGTTGTTGTATGTGTGTGTTTATGTGTGTGAATTTTTTACTTCCTTTCTTAGAAGCTTTCAAATCAAGAGAAATTCGAGATATAAACTGTGGACAAACTGACTACATTTTACTCATATAGGCGATTTCGATTTAGATTCTTATTTTTTTCTCTCCTTCTAATTTTTTTTTCTTTTCAAAATTCTATTTAAATAACTTTCACTTAAGTCCAAATTGGAAGCTTGTTCGGATTCATAAAGATGTCAGTTTGTCTTCACAGTTTATATCTCCTATTTCTCAAATTAAACAGCGCTCTCTCTCACATGAAATACTCTTCTCATTATAAAATATTGAAAACTAGGTGAGGCTTGGAACCGGAAGGGGAAGGAGGAGCCGGTTAAAAAAAAAATTTAATTTAATCCGATTTGAAAATTTTTAGAGAGAGTGGCTGATGCTTTTTTACTTAGACAGCAGATTTTCTTTTGTTGTTGTTGTTGTATGTGTGTGTTTATGTGTGTGAATTTTTTACTTCCTTTACAAGAGCTTTCAAATCAAGAGAAATTCGAGATGTAAACTGTGGACAAACTGACTACATTTTACTCTTATAGGCGAAATTCAATACAGATTCTTATTTTTTTCTCTCCTTCTAATTTTTTTTTCTTTTCAAAATTCTATTTAAATAACTTACACTTAAGTCCAAATTGGATGCTTGTTCGGATTCATAAAGATGTGAGTTTGTCTTCACAGTTTATATCTCCTATTTCTCAAATTAAACAGCGCTCTCTCTCACATGAAATACTGTTCTTATTATAAAATATTGAAAACTAGGTGAGGCTTGGAACCGGAAGGGGAAGGAGGAGCCGGTTAAAAAAAAAAATTAATTTTATCCGATTTGAAACTTTTTAAAGATAGAGTGTCTGATGCTTTTTTACTTAGACAGCAGATTTTCTTTTGTTGTTGTTGTTGTACGTGTGTGTTTATGTGTGTGAATTTTTTACTTCCTTTCTTAGACGCTTTCAAATCAAGAGAAATTCGAGATATAAACTGTGGACAAACTGACTACATTTTACTCATATAGGCGAAATTCAATTCAGATTCTTATTTTTTTCTCTCCTTCTAATTTTTTTTTCATTTCAAAATTCTATTTAAATAACTTTCACTTAAGTCCAAATTGGATGCTTGTTCGGATTCATAAAGATGTCAGTTTGTCTTCACAGTTTATATCTCCTATTTCTCAAATTAAACAGCGCTCTCTCTCACATGAAATACTCTTCTTATTATAAAATATTGAAAACTAGGTGAGGCTTGGAACCGGAAGGGGAAGGAGGAGCCGGTTAAAAAATAAATTAATTTAATCCGATTTGAAACTTTTTAAAGAGAGAGTGTCTGATGCTTTTTTACTTAGACAGCAGATTTTCTTTTGTTGTTGTTGTTGTACGTGTGTGTTTATGTGTGTGAATTTTTTACTTCCTTTCTTAAAAGCTTTCAAATCAAGAGAAATTCGAGATATAAACTGTGGACAAACTGACTACATTTTACTCCTATAGGCGAAATTCGATTGAGATTCTTATTTTTTTCTCTCCTTCTTATTTTATTTTTCTTTTCAAAATTCTATTTAAATAACTTACACCTAAGTCAAAATTGGATGCTTGTTCGGATTCATAAAGATGTGAGTTTGTCTTCACAGTTTATATCTCCTATTTCTCAAATTAAACAGCGCTCTCTCTCACATGAAATACTCTTCTTATTATAACAATATTGAAAACTAGGTGAGGCTTGGAACCGAAAGGGGAAGGAGGAGTCCGGTTAAAAACAAATTAATTTGATCCGATTTGAAACTTTTTAAAGAGAGAGTGGCTGATGCTTTTTTACTTAGACAGCAGATTTTCTTTTGTTGTTTTTGTTGTATGTGTGTGTTTATGTGTGTGAATTTTTTACTTCCTTTCCAAGGAACTTTCAAATCAAGAGAAATTCGAGATATAAACTGTGGACAAACTGACTACATTTTACTCATATAGGCGAAATTCAAATTAGATTCTTATTTTTTTCTCTCCTTCTATTTTTTTTTTTTTTTTTTTTTTTTTCAAAATTCTATTTAAATAACTTTCACTTAAGTCCAAATTGGATGCTTGTTCGGATTCATAAAGATGTCAGTTTGCCTTCACAGTTTATATCTCCTATTTCTCAAATTAAACAGCGCTCTCTCTCACATGAAATACTCTTCTTATTATAAAATTTTGAAAACTAGGTGAGGCTTGGAACCGGAAGGGGAAGGAGGAGCCGGTTAAAAAAAAAATTAATTTAATCCGATTTGAAATTTTTAAAGAGAGAGTGGCTGATGCTTTTTTACTCAGACAGCAGATTTTCTTTTGTTGTTGTTGCTGTACGTGTGTGTTTATGTGTGTGAATTTTTTACTTCCTTTCTTAGAAGCTTTCAAATCAAGAGAAATTCGAGATATAAACTGTGGACAAACTGACTACATTTTACTCATATAGGCGAAATTCGATTCAGATTCTTATTTTTTTCTCTCCTTCTTATTTTATTTTTCTTTTCAAAATTCTATTTAAATTACTTACACCTAAGTCAAAATTGGATGCTTGTTGGATTCATAAAGATGTGAGTTTGTCTTCACAGTTTATATCTCCTATTTCTCAAATTAAACAGCGCTCTCTCTCACATGAAATACTCTTCTCATTATAAAATATTGAAAACTAGGTGAGGCTTGGAACCGGAAGGGGAAGGAGGAGCCGGTTAAAAAAAAAAATTAATTTAATCCGATTTGAAAATTTTTAAAGAGAGAGTGGCTTATGCTTTTTTACTTAGACAGCAGATTTTCTTTTGTTGTTGTTGTTGTATGTGTGTGTTTATGTGTGTGAATTTTTTACTTCCTTTACAAGAGCTTTCAAATCAAGAGAAATTCGTGATGTAAACTGTGGACAAACTGACTACATTTTACTCTTATAGGCGAAATTCAATACAGATTCTTATTTTTTTCTCTCCTTCTTATTTTATTTTTCTTTTCAAAATTCTATTTAAATAACTTACACCTAAGTCAAAATTGGATGCTTGTTCGGATTCATAAAGATGTGAGTTTGTCTTCACAGTTTATATCTCCTATTTCTCAAATTAAACAGCGCTCTCTTTCACATGAAATACTCTTCTTATTATAATAATATTGAAAACTAGGTGAGGCTTGGAACCGGTAGGGGAAGGAGGAGCCGGTTAAAAAAAAAATTAATTTAATCCGATTTGAAACTTTTTAAAGAGAGAGTGACTGATGCTTTTTTACTTAGACAGCAGATTTTCTTTTGTTTTTGTTTATGTCCGTGTGTGTTTATGTGTGTGAATTTTTTACTTTCTTTCTTAGAAGATTTCAAATCAAGAGAAATACGAGATATAAACTGTGGACAAACTGACTACACTTTACTCATATAGGCGAAATTCGATTCAGATTCTGATTTTTTTCTCTCCTTCTAATTTTTTTTTCTTTTCAAAATTCTATTTAAATAACTTACACCTAAGTCAAAATTGGATGCTTGTTCGGATTCATAAAGATGTCAGTTTGTCTTCACAGTTTATATCTCCTATTTCTCAAATTAAACAGCGCTCTCTCTCACATGAAATACTCTTCTTATTATAAAATATTGAAAACTAGGTGAGGCTTGGAACCGGAAGGGGAAGGAGGAGCCGGTTAAAAAAAAAATGAATTTAATCCGATTTGAAAATTTTTAAAGAGAGAGTGTCTGATGCTTTTTTACTTAGACAGCAGATTTTCTTTTGTTGTTGTTGTTGTACGTGTGTGTTTATGTGTGTGAATTTTTTACTTCCTTTCCAAGGAACTTTCAAATCAAGAGAAATTCGAGATATAAACTGTGGACAAACTGACTACATTTTACTCATATAGGCGAAATTCAAATTAGTTTCTTATTTTTTTCTCTCCTTCTAATTTTTTTTTTCTTTTCAAAATTCTATTTAAATAACTTTCACTTAAGTCCAAATTTGATGCTTGTTCGGATTCATAAAGATGTCAGTTTGCCTTCACAGTTTATATCTCCTATTTCTCAAATTAAACAGCGCTCTCTCTCACATGAAATACTCTTCTTATTATAAAATATTGAAAACTAGGTGAGGCTTGGAACCGGAAGGGGAAGGAGGAGCCGGTTAAAAAAAAAAATTAATTTAATCCGATTTGAAATTTTTAAAGAGAGAGTGGCTGATGCTTTTTTACTCAGACAGCAGATTTTCTTTTGTTGTTGTTGCTGTACGTGTGTGTTTATGTGTGTGAATTTTTTACTTCCTTTCTTAGAAGCTTTCAAATCAAGAGAAATTCGAGATATAAACTGTGGACAAACTGACTACATTTTACTCATATAGGCGAAATTCGATTCAGATTCTTATTTTTTTCTCTCCTTCTTATTTTATTTTTCTTTTAAAAAATCTATTTAAATAACTTACACCTAAGTCAAAATTGGATGCTTGTTCGGATTCATAAAGATGTGAGTTTGTCTTCACAGTTTATATCTCCTATTTCTCAAATTAAACAGCGCTCTCTCTCACATGAAATACTGTTCTTATTATAAAATATTGAAAACTAGGTGAGGCTTGGAACCGGAAGGGGAAGGAGGAGCCGGTTTAAAAAAAAAATTAATTTAATCCGATTTGAAACTTTTTAAAGATAGAGTGTCTGATGCTTTTTTACTTAGACAGCAGATTTTCTTTTGTTGTTGTTGTTGTACGTGTGTGTTTATGTGTGTGAATTTTTTACTTCCTTTCTTAGAAGCTTTCAAATCAAGAGAAATTCGAGATATAAACTGTGGACTAACTGACTACATTTTACTCATATAGGCGAAATTCGATTCAGATTCTGATTTTTTTCTCTCCTTCTAATTTTTTTTTCTTTTCAAAATTCTATTTAAATAACTTACACCTAAGTCAAAATTGGATGCTTGTTCGGATTCATAAAGATGTCAGTTTGTCTTCACAGTTTATATCTCCTATTTCTCAAATTAAACAGCGCTCTCTCTCACATGAAATACTCTTCTTATTATAAAATATTGAAAAATTGGTGAGGCTTGGAACCGGAAGGGGAAGGAGGAGACGGTTAAAAAAAATTAATTTAATCCGATTTGAAACTTTTTAAAGAGAGTGTAACTGATGCTTTTTTACTTAGACAGCAGATTTTCTTTTATTGTTGTTGTTGTATGTGTGTGTTTATGTGTGTGAATTTTTTACTTCCTTTCTTAGAAGCTTTCAAATCAAGAGAAATTCGAGATATAAACTGTGGACAAACTGACTACATTTTACTCATATAGGCGATTTCGATTTAGATTCTTATTTTTTTCTCTCCTTCTAATTTTTTTTTCTTTTCAAAATTCTATTTAAATAACTTTCACTTAAGTCCAAATTGGAAGCTTGTTCGGATTCATAAAGATGTCAGTTTGTCTTCACAGTTTATATCTCCTATTTCTCAAATTAAACAGCGCTCTCTCTCACATGAAATACTCTTCTCATTATAAAATATTGAAAACTAGGTGAGGCTTGGAACCGGAAGGGGAAGGAGGAGCCGGTTAAAAAAAAAATTTAATTTAATCCGATTTGAAAATTTTTAGAGAGAGTGGCTGATGCTTTTTTACTTAGACAGCAGATTTTCTTTTGTTGTTGTTGTTGTATGTGTGTGTTTATGTGTGTGAATTTTTTACTTCCTTTACAAGAGCTTTCAAATCAAGAGAAATTCGAGATGTAAACTGTGGACAAACTGACTACATTTTACTCTTATAGGCGAAATTCAATACAGATTCTTATTTTTTTCTCTCCTTCTAATTTTTTTTTCTTTTCAAAATTCTATTTAAATAACTTACACTTAAGTCCAAATTGGATGCTTGTTCGGATTCATAAAGATGTGAGTTTGTCTTCACAGTTTATATCTCCTATTTCTCAAATTAAACAGCGCTCTCTCTCACATGAAATACTGTTCTTATTATAAAATATTGAAAACTAGGTGAGGCTTGGAACCGGAAGGGGAAGGAGGAGCCGGTTAAAAAAAAAAATTAATTTTATCCGATTTGAAACTTTTTAAAGATAGAGTGTCTGATGCTTTTTTACTTAGACAGCAGATTTTCTTTTGTTGTTGTTGTTGTACGTGTGTGTTTATGTGTGTGAATTTTTTACTTCCTTTCTTAGACGCTTTCAAATCAAGAGAAATTCGAGATATAAACTGTGGACAAACTGACTACATTTTACTCATATAGGCGAAATTCAATTCAGATTCTTATTTTTTTCTCTCCTTCTAATTTTTTTTTCATTTCAAAATTCTATTTAAATAACTTTCACTTAAGTCCAAATTGGATGCTTGTTCGGATTCATAAAGATGTCAGTTTGTCTTCACAGTTTATATCTCCTATTTCTCAAATTAAACAGCGCTCTCTCTCACATGAAATACTCTTCTTATTATAAAATATTGAAAACTAGGTGAGGCTTGGAACCGGAAGGGGAAGGAGGAGCCGGTTAAAAAATAAATTAATTTAATCCGATTTGAAACTTTTTAAAGAGAGAGTGTCTGATGCTTTTTTACTTAGACAGCAGATTTTCTTTTGTTGTTGTTGTTGTACGTGTGTGTTTATGTGTGTGAATTTTTTACTTCCTTTCTTAAAAGCTTTCAAATCAAGAGAAATTCGAGATATAAACTGTGGACAAACTGACTACATTTTACTCCTATAGGCGAAATTCGATTGAGATTCTTATTTTTTTCTCTCCTTCTTATTTTATTTTTCTTTTCAAAATTCTATTTAAATAACTTACACCTAAGTCAAAATTGGATGCTTGTTCGGATTCATAAAGATGTGAGTTTGTCTTCACAGTTTATATCTCCTATTTCTCAAATTAAACAGCGCTCTCTCTCACATGAAATACTCTTCTTATTATAACAATATTGAAAACTAGGTGAGGCTTGGAACCGAAAGGGGAAGGAGGAGTCCGGTTAAAAACAAATTAATTTGATCCGATTTGAAACTTTTTAAAGAGAGAGTGGCTGATGCTTTTTTACTTAGACAGCAGATTTTCTTTTGTTGTTTTTGTTGTATGTGTGTGTTTATGTGTGTGAATTTTTTACTTCCTTTCCAAGGAACTTTCAAATCAAGAGAAATTCGAGATATAAACTGTGGACAAACTGACTACATTTTACTCATATAGGCGAAATTCAAATTAGATTCTTATTTTTTTCTCTCCTTCTATTTTTTTTTTTTTTTTTTTTTTTTTTCAAAATTCTATTTAAATAACTTTCACTTAAGTCCAAATTGGATGCTTGTTCGGATTCATAAAGATGTCAGTTTGCCTTCACAGTTTATATCTCCTATTTCTCAAATTAAACAGCGCTCTCTCTCACATGAAATACTCTTCTTATTATAAAATTTTGAAAACTAGGTGAGGCTTGGAACCGGAAGGGGAAGGAGGAGCCGGTTAAAAAAAAAATTAATTTAATCCGATTTGAAATTTTTAAAGAGAGAGTGGCTGATGCTTTTTTACTCAGACAGCAGATTTTCTTTTGTTGTTGTTGCTGTACGTGTGTGTTTATGTGTGTGAATTTTTTACTTCCTTTCTTAGAAGTTTTCAAATCAAGAGAAATTCGAGATATAAACTGTGGACAAACTGACTACATTTTACTCATATAGGCGAAATTCGATTCAGATTCTTATTTTTTTCTCTCCTTCTTATTTTATTTTTCTTTTCAAAATTCTATTTAAATTACTTACACCTAAGTCAAAATTGGATGCTTGTTCGGATTCATAAAGATGTGAGTTTGTCTTCACAGTTTATATCTCCTATTTCTCAAATTAAACAGCGCTCTCTCTCACATGAAATACTCTTCTCATTATAAAATATTGAAAACTAGGTGAGGCTTGGAACCGGAAGCGGAAGGAGGAGCCGGTTAAAAAAAAAAATTAATTTAATCCGATTTGAAAATTTTTAAAGAGAGAGTGGCTGATGCTTTTTTACTTAGACAGCAGATTTTCTTTTGTTGTTGTTGTTGTATGTGTGTGTTTATGTGTGTGAATTTTTTACTTCCTTTACAAGAGCTTTCAAATCAAGAGAAATTCGAGATGTAAACTGTGGACAAACTGACTACATTTTACTCTTATAGGCGAAATTCAATACAGATTCTTATTTTTTTCTCTCCTTCTTATTTTATTTTTCTTTTCAAAATTCTATTTAAATAACTTACACCTAAGTCAAAATTGGATGCTTGTTCGGATTCATAAAGATGTGAGTTTGTCTTCACAGTTTATATCTCCTATTTCTCAAATTAAACAGCGCTCTCTTTCACATGAAATACTCTTCTTATTATAATAATATTGAAAACTAGGTGAGGCTTGGAACCGGTAGGGGAAGGAGGAGCCGGTTAAAAAAAAAATTAATTTAATCCGATTTGAAACTTTTTAAAGAGAGAGTGACTGATGCTTTTTTACTTAGACAGCAGATTTTCTTTTGTTTTTGTTTATGTCCGTGTGTGTTTATGTGTGTGAATTTTTTACTTTCTTTCTTAGAAGATTTCAAATCAAGAGAAATACGAGATATAAACTGTGGACAAACTGACTACACTTTACTCATATAGGCGAAATTCGATTCAGATTCTGATTTTTTTCTCTCCTTCTAATTTTTTTTTCTTTTCAAAATTCTATTTAAATAACTTACACCTAAGTCAAAATTGGATGCTTGTTCGGATTCATAAAGATGTCAGTTTGTCTTCACAGTTTATATCTCCTATTTCTCAAATTAAACAGCGCTCTCTCTCACATGAAATACTCTTCTTATTATAAAATATTGAAAACTAGGTGAGGCTTGGAACCGGAAGGGGAAGGAGGAGCCGGTTAAAAAAAAAATGAATTTAATCCGATTTGAAAATTTTTAAAGAGAGAGTGTCTGATGCTTTTTTACTTAGACAGCAGATTTTCTTTTGTTGTTGTTGTTGTACGTGTGTGTTTATGTGTGTGAATTTTTTACTTCCTTTCTTAGAAAATTTCAAATCAAGAGAAATTCGAGATATAAACTGTGGACAAACTGACTACATTTTACTCATATAGGCGAAATTCAATTCAGATTCTTATTTTTTTCTCTCCTTCTAATTTTTTTTTCTTTTAAAAATTCTATTTAAATAACTTTCACTTAAGTCCAAATTGGATGCTTGTTCGGATTCATAAAGATGTCAGTTTGTCTTCACAGTTTATATCTCCTATTTCTCAAATTAAACAGCGCTCTCTCTCACATGAAATACTCTTCTCATTATAAAATATTGAAAACTAGGTGAGGCTTGGAACCGGAAGGGGAAGGAGGAGACGGTTAAAAAAAATTAATTTAATCCGATTTGAAACTTTTTAAAGAGAGTGTAACTGATGCTTTTTTACTTAGACAGCAGATTTTCTTTTATTGTTGTTGTTGTATGTGTGTGTTTATGTGTGTGAATTTTTTACTTCCTTTCTTAGAAGCTTTCAAATCAAGAGAAATTCGAGATATAAACTGTGGACAAACTGACTACATTTTACTCATATAGGCGATTTCGATTTAGATTCTTATTTTTTTCTCTCCTTCTAATTTTTTTTTCTTTTTAAAATTCTATTTAAATAACTTTCACTTAAGTCCAATTTGGATGCTTGTTCGGATTCATAAAGATGTCAGTTTGCCTTCACAGTTTATATCTCCTATTTCTCAAATTAAACAGCGCTCTCTCTCACATGAAATACTCTTCTTATTATAAAATATTGAAAACTAGGTGAGGCTTGGAACCGGAAGGGGAAGGAGGAGCCGGTTAAAAAAAAAATTTAATTTAATCCGATTTGAAAATTTTTAGAGAGAGTGGCTGATGCTTTTTTACTTAGACAGCAGATTTTCTTTTGTTGTTGTTGTTGTATGTGTGTGTTTATGTGTGTGAATTTTTTACTTCCTTTACAAGAGCTTTCAAATCAAGAGAAATTCGAGATGTAAACTGTGGACAAACTGACTACATTTTACTCTTATAGGCGAAATTCAATACAGATTCTTATTTTTTTCTCTCCTTCTAATTTTTTTTTCTTTTCAAAATTCTATTTAAATAACTTACACTTAAGTCCAAATTGGATGCTTGTTCGGATTCATAAAGATGTGAGTTTGTCTTCACAGTTTATATCTCCTATTTCTCAAATTAAACAGCGCTCTCTCTCACATGAAATACTGTTCTTATTATAAAATATTGAAAACTAGGTGAGGCTTGGAACCGGAAGGGGAAGGAGGAGCCGGTTAAAAAAAAAATTAATTTTATCCGATTTGAAACTTTTTAAAGATAGAGTGTCTGATGCTTTTTTACTTAGACAGCAGATTTTCTTTTGTTGTTGTTGTTGTACGTGTGTGTTTATGTGTGTGAATTTTTTACTTCCTTTCTTAGACGCTTTCAAATCAAGAGAAATTCGAGATATAAACTGTGGACAAACTGACTACATTTTACTCATATAGGCGAAATTCAATTCAGATTCTTATTTTTTTCTCTCCTTCTAATTTTTTTTTCATTTCAAAATTCTATTTAAATAACTTTCACTTAAGTCCAAATTGGATGCTTGTTCGGATTCATAAAGATGTCAGTTTGTCTTCACAGTTTATATCTCCTATTTCTCAAATTAAACAGCGCTCTCTCTCACATGAAATACTCTTCTTATTATAAAATATTGAAAACTAGGTGAGGCTTGGAACCGGAAGGGGAAGGAGGAGCCGGTTAAAAAATAAATTAATTTAATCCGATTTGAAACTTTTTAAAGAGAGAGTGTCTGATGCTTTTTTACTTAGACAGCAGATTTTCTTTTGTTGTTGTTGTTGTACGTGTGTGTTTATGTGTGTGAATTTTTTACTTCCTTTCTTAAAAGCTTTCAAATCAAGAGAAATTCGAGATATAAACTGTGGACAAACTGACTACATTTTACTCCTATAGGCGAAATTCGATTGAGATTCTTATTTTTTTCTCTCCTTCTTATTTTATTTTTCTTTTCAAAATTCTATTTAAATAACTTACACCTAAGTCAAAATTGGATGCTTGTTCGGATTCATAAAGATGTGAGTTTGTCTTCACAGTTTATATCTCCTATTTCTCAAATTAAACAGCGCTCTCTCTCACATGAAATACTCTTCTCATTATAAAATATTGAAAACTAGGTGAGGCTTGGAACCGGAAGGGGAAGGAGGAGACGGTTAAAAAAAATTAATTTAATCCGATTTGAAACTTTTTAAAGAGAGTGTAACTGATGCTTTTTTACTTAGACAGCAGATTTTCTTTTATTGTTGTTGTTGTATGTGTGTGTTTATGTGTGTGAATTTTTTACTTCCTTTCTTAGAAGCTTTCAAATCAAGAGAAATTCGAGATATAAACTGTGGACAAACTGACTACATTTTACTCATATAGGCGATTTCGATTTAGATTCTTATTTTTTTCTCTCCTTCTAATTTTTTTTTCTTTTCAAAATTCTATTTAAATAACTTTCACTTAAGTCCAATTTGGATGCTTGTTCGGATTCATAAAGATGTCAGTTTGCCTTCACAGTTTATATCTCCTATTTCTCAAATTAAACAGCGCTCTCTCTCACATGAAATACTCTTCTTATTATAAAATATTGAAAACTAGGTGAGGCTTGGAACCGGAAGGGGAAGGAGGAGCCGGTTAAAAAAAAAATTTAATTTAATCCGATTTGAAAATTTTTAGAGAGAGTGGCTGATGCTTTTTTACTTAGACAGCAGATTTTCTTTTGTTGTTGTTGTTGTATGTGTGTGTTTATGTGTGTGAATTTTTTACTTCCTTTACAAGAGCTTTCAAATCAAGAGAAATTCGAGATGTAAACTGTGGACAAACTGACTACATTTTACTCTTATAGGCGAAATTCAATACAGATTCTTATTTTTTTCTCTCCTTCTAATTTTTTTTTCTTTTCAAAATTCTATTTAAATAACTTACACTTAAGTCCAAATTGGATGCTTGTTCGGATTCATAAAGATGTGAGTTTGTCTTCACAGTTTATATCTCCTATTTCTCAAATTAAACAGCGCTCTCTCTCACATGAAATACTGTTCTTATTATAAAATATTGAAAACTAGGTGAGGCTTGGAACCGGAAGGGGAAGGAGGAGCCGGTTAAAAAAAAAATTAATTTTATCCGATTTGAAACTTTTTAAAGATAGAGTGTCTGATGCTTTTTTACTTAGACAGCAGATTTTCTTTTGTTGTTGTTGTTGTACGTGTGTGTTTATGTGTGTGAATTTTTTACTTCCTTTCTTAGACGCTTTCAAATCAAGAGAAATTCGAGATATAAACTGTGGACAAACTGACTACATTTTACTCATATAGGCGAAATTCAATTCAGATTCTTATTTTTTTCTCTCCTTCTAATTTTTTTTTCATTTCAAAATTCTATTTAAATAACTTTCACTTAAGTCCAAATTGGATGCTTGTTCGGATTCATAAAGATGTCAGTTTGTCTTCACAGTTTATATCTCCTATTTCTCAAATTAAACAGCGCTCTCTCTCACATGAAATACTCTTCTTAATTTAAAATATTGAAAACTAGGTGAGGCTTGGAACCGGAAGGGGAAGGAGGAGCCGGTTAAAAAATAAATTAATTTAATCCGATTTGAAACTTTTTAAAGAGAGAGTGTCTGATGCTTTTTTACTTAGACAGCAGATTTTCTTTTGTTGTTGTTGTTGTACGTGTGTGTTTATGTGTGTGAATTTTTTACTTCCTTTCTTAAAAGCTTTCAAATCAAGAGAAATTCGAGATATAAACTGTGGACAAACTGACTACATTTTACTCCTATAGGCGAAATTCGATTGAGATTCTTATTTTTTTCTCTCCTTCTTATTTTATTTTTCTTTTCAAAATTCTATTTAAATAACTTACACTTAAGTCAAAATTGGATGCTTGTTCGGATTCATAAAGATGTGAGTTTGTCTTCACAGTTTATATCTCCTATTTCTCAAATTAAACAGCGCTCTCTCTCACATGAAATACTCTTCTTATTATAACAATATTGAAAACTAGGTGAGGCTTGGAACCGAAAGGGGAAGGAGGAGTCCGGTTAAAAACAAATTAATTTGATCCGATTTGAAACTTTTTAAAGAGAGAGTGTCTGATGCTTTTTTACTTAGACAGCAGATTTTCTTTTGTTGTTTTTGTTGTATGTGTGTGTTTATGTGTGTGAATTTTTTACTTCCTTTCCAAGGAACTTTCAAATCAAGAGAAATTCGAGATATAAACTGTGGACAAACTGACTACATTTTACTCATATAGGCGAAATTCAAATTAGATTCTTATTTTTTTCTCTCCTTCTATTTTTTTTTTTTTTTTTTTTTTCAAAATTCTATTTAAATAACTTTCACTTAAGTCCAAATTGGATGCTTGTTCGGATTCATAAAGATGTCAGTTTGCCTTCACAGTTTATATCTCCTATTTCTCAAATTAAACAGCGCTCTCTCTCACATGAAATACTCTTCTTATTATAAAATTTTGAAAACTAGGTGAGGCTTGGAACCGGAAGGGGAAGGAGGAGCCGGTTAAAAAAAAAATTAATTTAATCCAATTTGAAATTTTTAAAGAGAGAGTGGCTGATGCTTTTTTACTCAGACAGCAGATTTTCTTTTGTTGTTGTTGCTGTACGTGTGTGTTTATGTGTGTGAATTTTTTACTTCCTTTCTTAGAAGTTTTCAAATCAAGAGAAATTCGAGATATAAACTGTGGACAAACTGACTACATTTTACTCATATAGGCGAAATTCGATTCAGATTCTTATTTTTTTCTCTCCTTCTTATTTTATTTTTCTTTTCAAAATTCTATTTAAATTACTTACACCTAAGTCAAAATTGGATGCTTGTTCGGATTCATAAAGATGTGAGTTTGTCTTCACAGTTTATATCTCCTATTTCTCAAATTAAACAGCGCTCTCTCTCACATGAAATACTCTTCTCATTATAAAATATTGAAAACTAGGTGAGGCTTGGAACCGGAAGCGGAAGGAGGAGCCGGTTAAAAAAAAAATTAATTTAATCCGATTTGAAAATTTTTAAAGAGAGAGTGGCTGATGCTTTTTTACTTAGACTGCAGATTTTCTTTTGTTGTTGTTGTTGTATGTGTGTGTTTATGTGTGTGAATTTTTTACTTCCTTTACAAGAGCTTTCAAATCAAGAGAAATTCGAGATGTAAACTGTGGACAAACTGACTACATTTTACTCTTATAGGCGAAATTCAATACAGATTCTTATTTTTTTCTCTCCTTCTTATTTTATTTTTCTTTTCAAAATTCTATTTAAATAACTTACACCTAAGTCAAAATTGGATGCTTGTTCGGATTCATAAAGATGTGAGTTTGTCTTCACAGTTTATATCTCCTATTTCTCAAATTAAACAGCGCTCTCTTTCACATGAAATACTCTTCTTATTATAATAATATTGAAAACTAGGTGAGGCTTGGAACCGGTAGGGGAAGGAGGAGCCGGTTAAAAAAAAAATTAATTTAATCCGATTTGAAACTTTTTAAAGAGAGAGTGACTGATGCTTTTTTACTTAGACAGCAGATTTTCTTTTGTTTTTGTTTATGTCCGTGTGTGTTTATGTGTGTGAATTTTTTACTTTCTTTCTTAGAAGATTTCAAATCAAGAGAAATACGAGATATAAACTGTGGACAAACTGACTACACTTTACTCATATAGGCGAAATTCGATTCAGATTCTGATTTTTTTCTCTCCTTCTAATTTTTTTTTCTTTTCAAAATTCTATTTAAATAACTTACACCTAAGTCAAAATTGGATGCTTGTTCGGATTCATAAAGATGTCAGTTTGTCTTCACAGTTTATATCTCCTATTTCTCAAATTAAACAGCGCTCTCTCTCACATGAAATACTCTTCTTATTATAAAATATTGAAAACTAGGTGAGGCTTGGAACCGGAAGGGGAAGGAGGAGCCGGTTAAAAAAAAAATGAATTTAATCCGATTTGAAAATTTTTAAAGAGAGAGTGTCTGATGCTTTTTTACTTAGACAGCAGATTTTCTTTTGTTGTTGTTGTTGTACGTGTGTGTTTATGTGTGTGAATTTTTTACTTCCTTTCTTAGAAAATTTCAAATCAAGAGAAATTCGAGATATAAACTGTGGACAAACTGACTACATTTTACTCATATAGGCGAAATTCAATTCAGATTCTTATTTTTTTCTCTCCTTCTAATTTTTTTTTCTTTTAAAAATTCTATTTAAATAACTTTCACTTAAGTCCAAATTGGATGCTTGTTCGGATTCATAAAGATGTCAGTTTGTCTTCACAGTTTATATCTCCTATTTCTCAAATTAAACAGCGCTCTCTCTCACATGAAATACTCTTCTCATTATAAAATATTGAAAACTAGGTGAGGCTTGGAACCGGAAGGGGAAGGAGGAGCCGGTTAAAAAAAAATTAATATAATCCGATTTGAAACTTTTTAAAGATAGAGTGTCTGATGCTTTTTTACTTAGACAGCAGATTTTCTTTTGTTGTTGTTGTTGTACGTGTGTGTTTATGTGTGTGAATTTTTTACTTCCTTTCTTAGAAGCTTTCAAATCAAGAGAAATTCGAGATATAAACTGTGGACAAACTGACTACATTTTACTCATATAGGCGAAATTCAATTCAGATTCTTATTTTTTTCTCTCCTTCTAATTTTTTTTTCTTTTCAAAATTCTATTTAAATAACTTTCACTTAAGTCCAATTTGGATGCTTGTTCGGATTCATAAAGATGTCAGTTTGCCTTCACAGTTTATATCTCCTATTTCTCAAATTAAACAGCGCTCTCTCTCACATGAAATACTCTTCTTATTATAAAATATTGAAAACTAGGTGAGGCTTGGAACCGGAAGGGGAAGGAGGAGACGGTTAAAAAAAATTAATTTAATCCGATTTGAAACTTTTTAAAGAGAGAGTGGCTGATGCTTTTTTACTTAGACAGCAGATTTTCTTTTGTTGTTATTGTTGTACGTGTGTGTTTATGTGTGTGAATTTTTTACTTCCTTTCTTAGAAGCTTTCAAATCAAGAGAAATTCGAGATATAAACTGTGGACAAACTGACTACATTTTACTCCTATAGGCGAAATTCGATTGAGATTCTTATTTTTTTCTCTCCTTCTTATTTTATTTTTCTTTTCAAAATTCTATTTAAATAACTTACACCTAAGTCAAAATTGGATGCTTGTTCGGATTCATAAAGATGTGAGTTTGTCTTCACAGTTTATATCTCCTATTTCTCAAATTAAACAGCGCTCTCTTTCACATGAAATACTCTTCTTATTATAATAATATTGAAAACTAGGTGAGGCTTGGAACCGGTAGGGGAAGGAGGAGCCGGTTAAAAAAAAAATTAATTTAATCCGATTTGAAACTTTTTAAAGAGAGAGTGACTGATGCTTTTTTACTTAGACAGCAGATTTTCTTTTGTTTTTGTTTATGTCCGTGTGTGTTTATGTGTGTGAATTTTTTACTTTCTTTCTTAGAAGATTTCAAATCAAGAGAAATACGAGATATAAACTGTGGACAAACTGACTACACTTTACTCATATAGGCGAAATTCGATTCAGATTCTGATTTTTTTCTCTCCTTCTAATTTTTTTTTCTTTTCAAAATTCTATTTAAATAACTTACACCTAAGTCAAAATTGGATGCTTGTTCGGATTCATAAAGATGTCAGTTTGTCTTCACAGTTTATATCTCCTATTTCTCAAATTAAACAGCGCTCTCTCTCACATGAAATACTCTTCTTATTATAAAATATTGAAAACTAGGTGAGGCTTGGAACCGGAAGGGGAAGGAGGAGCCGGTTAAAAAAAAAATGAATTTAATCCGATTTGAAAATTTTTAAAGAGAGAGTGTCTGATGCTTTTTTACTTAGACAGCAGATTTTCTTTTGTTGTTGTTGTTGTACGTGTGTGTTTATGTGTGTGAATTTTTTACTTCCTTTCTTAGAAAATTTCAAATCAAGAGAAATTCGAGATATAAACTGTGGACAAACTGACTACATTTTACTCATATAGGCGAAATTCAATTCAGATTCTTATTTTTTTCTCTCCTTCTAATTTTTTTTTCTTTTAAAAATTCTATTTAAATAACTTTCACTTAAGTCCAAATTGGATGCTTGTTCGGATTCATAAAGATGTCAGTTTGTCTTCACAGTTTATATCTCCTATTTCTCAAATTAAACAGCGCTCTCTCTCACATGAAATACTCTTCTCATTATAAAATATTGAAAACTAGGTGAGGCTTGGAACCGGAAGGGGAAGGAGGAGCCGGTTAAAAAAAAATTAATATAATCCGATTTGAAACTTTTTAAAGATAGAGTGTCTGATGCTTTTTTACTTAGACAGCAGATTTTCTTTTGTTGTTGTTGTTGTACGTGTGTGTTTATGTGTGTGAATTTTTTACTTCCTTTCTTAGAAGCTTTCAAATCAAGAGAAATTCGAGATATAAACTGTGGACAAACTGACTACATTTTACTCATATAGGCGAAATTCAATTCAGATTCTTATTTTTTTCTCTCCTTCTAATTTTTTTTTCTTTTCAAAATTCTATTTAAATAACTTTCACTTAAGTCCAATTTGGATGCTTGTTCGGATTCATAAAGATGTCAGTTTGCCTTCACAGTTTATATCTCCTATTTCTCAAATTAAACAGCGCTCTCTCTCACATGAAATACTCTTCTTATTATAAAATATTGAAAACTAGGTGAGGCTTGGAACCGAAAGGGGAAGGAGGAGACGGTTAAAAAAAATTAATTTAATCCGATTTGAAACTTTTTAAAGAGAGAGTGGCTGATGCTTTTTTACTTAGACAGCAGATTTTCTTTTGTTGTTATTGTTGTACGTGTGTGTTTATGTGTGTGAATTTTTTACTTCCTTTCTTAGAAGCTTTCAAATCAAGAGAAATTCGAGATATAAACTGTGGACAAACTGACTACATTTTACTCCTATAGGCGAAATTCGATTGAGATTCTTATTTTTTTCTCTCCTTCTTATTTTATTTTTCTTTTCAAAATTCTATTTAAATAACTTACACCTAAGTCAAAATTGGATGCTTGTTCGGATTCATAAAGATGTGAGTTTGTCTTCACAGTTTATATCTCCTATTTCTCAAATTAAACAGCGCTCTCTCTCACATGAAATACTCTTCTCATTATAAAATATTGAAAACTAGGTGAGGCTTGGAACCGGAAGGGGAAGGAGGAGCCGGTTAAAAAAAAATTAATATAATCCGATTTGAAACTTTTTAAAGATAGAGTGTCTGATGCTTTTTTACTTAGACAGCAGATTTTCTTTTGTTGTTGTTGTTGTACGTGTGTGTTTATGTGTGTGAATTTTTTACTTCCTTTCTTAGAAAATTTCAAATCAAGAGAAATTCGAGATATAAACTGTGGACAAACTGACTACATTTTACTCATATAGGCGAAATTCAATTCAGATTCTTATTTTTTTCTCTCCTTCTAATTTTTTTTTCTTTTAAAAATTCTATTTAAATAACTTTCACTTAAGTCCAAATTGGATGCTTGTTCGGATTCATAAAGATGTCAGTTTGTCTTCACAGTTTATATCTCCTATTTCTCAAATTAAACAGCGCTCTCTCTCACATGAAATACTCTTCTCATTATAAAATATTGAAAACTAGGTGAGGCTTGGAACCGGAAGGGGAAGGAGGAGCCGGTTAAAAAAAAATTAATATAATCCGATTTGAAACTTTTTAAAGATAGAGTGTCTGATGCTTTTTTACTTAGACAGCAGATTTTCTTTTGTTGTTGTTGTTGTACGTGTGTGTTTATGTGTGTGAATTTTTTACTTCCTTTCTTAGAAGCTTTCAAATCAAGAGAAATTCGAGATATAAACTGTGGACAAACTGACTACATTTTACTCATATAGGCGAAATTCAATTCAGATTCTTATTTTTTTCTCTCCTTCTAATTTTTTTTTCTTTTCAAAATTCTATTTAAATAACTTTCACTTAAGTCCAATTTGGATGCTTGTTCGGATTCATAAAGATGTCAGTTTGCCTTCACAGTTTATATCTCCTATTTCTCAAATTAAACAGCGCTCTCTCTCACATGAAATACTCTTCTTATTATAAAATATTGAAAACTAGGTGAGGCTTGGAACCGAAAGGGGAAGGAGGAGACGGTTAAAAAAAATTAATTTAATCCGATTTGAAACTTTTTAAAGAGAGAGTGGCTGATGCTTTTTTACTTAGACAGCAGATTTTCTTTTGTTGTTATTGTTGTACGTGTGTGTTTATGTGTGTGAATTTTTTACTTCCTTTCTTAGAAGCTTTCAAATCAAGAGAAATTCGAGATATAAACTGTGGACAAACTGACTACATTTTACTCCTATAGGCGAAATTCGATTGAGATTCTTATTTTTTTCTCTCCTTCTTATTTTATTTTTCTTTTCAAAATTCTATTTAAATAACTTACACCTAAGTCAAAATTGGATGCTTGTTCGGATTCATAAAGATGTGAGTTTGTCTTCACAGTTTATATCTCCTATTTCTCAAATTAAACAGCGCTCTCTCTCACATGAAATACTCTTCTTATTATAAAATATTGAAAACTAGGTGAGGCTTGGAACCGGAAGGGGAAGGAGGAGCCGGTTAAAAAAAAAATTAATTTAATCCGATTTGAAACTTTTTAAAGAGAGAGTGTCTGATGCTTTTTTACTTAGACAGCAGATTTTCTTTTGTTGTTATTGTTGTATGTGTGTGTTTATGTGTGTGAATTTTTTACTTCCTTTACAAGAGCTTTCAAATCAAGAGAAATTCGAGATGTAAACTGTGGACAAACTGACTACATTTTACTCTTATAGGCGAAATTCAATACAGATTCTTATTTTTTTCTCTCCTTCTAATTTTTTTTTCTTTTCAAAATTCTATTTAAATAACTTACACTTAAGTCCAAATTGGATGCTTGTTCGGATTCATAAAGATGTGAGTTTGTCTTCACAGTTTATATCTCCTATTTCTCAAATTAAACAGCGCTCTCTCTCACATGAAATACTCTTCTTATTATAAAATATTGAAAACTAGGTGAGGCTTGGAACCGGAAGGGGAAGGAGGAGCCGGTTAAAAAAAAAATTAATTTAATCCGATTTGAAACTTTTTAAAGAGAGAGTGTCTGATGCTTTTTTACTTAGACAGCAGATTTTTTGTTGTTGTTGTTGCTGTACGTGTGTGTTTATGTGTGTGAATTTTTTACTTCCTTTCTTAGAAGCTTCCAAATCAAGAGAAATTCGATATATAAACTGTGGACAAACTGACTACATTTTACTCATATAGGCGAAATTCGATTCAGATTCTTATTTTTTTTTCTCCTTCTTATTTTATTTTTCTTTTCAAAATTCTATTTAAATAACTTACACCTAAGTCAAAATTGGATGCTTGTTCGGATTCATAAAGATGTGAGTTTGTCTTCACAGTTTATATCTCCTATTTCTCAAATTAAACAGCGCTCTCTCTCACATGAAAAACTCTTCTTATTATAATAATATTGAAAACTAGGTGAGGCTTGGAACCGGAAGGGGAAGGAGGAGCCGGTTAAAAAAAAATTTAATTTAATCCGATTTGAAAATTTTTAAAGAGAGAGTGGTTGATGCTTTTTTACTTAGACAGCAGATTTTCTTTTATTGTTGTTGTTGTATGTGTGTGTTTATGTGTGTGAATTTTTTACTTCCTTTCTTAGAAGCTTTCAAATCAAGAGAAATTCGAGATATAAACTGTGGACAAACTGACTACATTTTACTCATATAGGCGATTTCGATTTAGATTCTTATTGTTTTCTCTCCTTCTAATTTTTTTTTCTTTTCAAAATTCTATTTAAATAACTTTCACTTAAGTCCAAATTGGAAGCTTGTTCGGATTCATAAAGATGTCAGTTTGTCTTCACAGTTTATATCTCCTATTTCTCAAATTAAACAGCGCTCTCTCTCACATGAAATACTCTTCTTATTATAAAATATTCAAAACTATGTGAGGCTTGGAACCGGAAGGGGAAGCAGAAGCCGGTTAAAAAAAATTATTTTAATCCGATTTGAAAATTTTTAAAGAGAGAGTGGCTGATGATTTTTTACTTAGACAGCAGATTTTCTTTTGTTGTTGTTGTTGTATGTGTGTGTTTATGTGTGTGAATCTTTTACTTCCTTTCTTAGAAGATTTCAAATCAAGAGAAATTCGAGATATAAACTGTGGACAAACTGACTACATTTTACTCATATAGGCGAAATTCAATTCAGATTCTTATTTTTTTCTCTCCTTCTAACTTTTTTTTCTTTTCAAAATTCTATTTAAATAACTTTCACTAAAGTCCAAATTGGATGCGTGTTCGGATTCATAAAGATGTCAGTTTGTCTTCACAGTTTATATTTCCTATTTCTCAAATTAAACAGCGCTCTCTCTCACATGAAATACTCTTCTTAATTTAATATATTGATCTTCTTAATATAATATATTGAAAACTAGGTGAGGCATGGAACCGGAAGGGGAAGGAGGAGCAGGTTAAAAAAAAAATTTTAATTTAATCCGATTTGAAACTTTTTAAAGAGAGAGTGACTGATGCTTTTTTACTTAGACAGCAGATTTTCTTTTGTTTTTGTTTATGTACGTGTGTGTTTATGTGTGTGAATTTTTTACTTCCTTTCTTAGAAGCTTTCAAATCAAGAGAAATTCGAGATATAAACTGTGGACAAACTGACTACATTTTAGTCATATAGGCGAAATTCGATTCAGATTCTTTTTTTTCTCTCCTTCTTATTTTATTTTTCTTTTCAAAATTCTATTTAAATAACTTACACCTAAGTCAAAATTGGATGCTTGTTCGGATTCATAAAGATGTGAGTTTGTCTTCACAGTTTATATCTCCTATTTCTCAAATTAAACAGCGCTCTCTCTCACATGAAATACTCTTCTTATTATAATAATATTGAAAACTAGGTGAGGCTTGGAACTGGAAGGGGAAGGAGGAGCCGGTTAAAAACAAATTAATTTAATCCGATTTGAAACTTTTTAAAGAGAGAGTAGCTGATGCTTTTTTACTTAGACAGCAGATTTTCTTTTGTTGTTGTTGTTGTACGTGTGTGTGTGAATTTTTTACTTCCTTTCTTAGAAGCTTTCAAATCAAGAGAAATTCGAGATATAAACTGTGGACAAACTGACTACATTTTACTCATATAGGCGAAATTCGATTCATATTCTTAATTTTTTCTCTCCTTCTAATTTTTTTTTTCTTTTCAAAATTCTATTTAAATAACTTTCACCAAAGTCCAAATTGGATGCTTGTTCGGATTCATAAAGATGTCAGTTTGCCTTCACAGTTTATATCTCCTATTTCTGAAATTACATAGCGCTCTCTCTCACATGAAATACTCTTCTTATTATAAAATATTGAAAACTAGGTGAGGCTTGGAACCGGAAGGGGAAGGAGGAGCCGGTTAAAAAAAAATTAATTTAATCCGATTTGAAACTTTTTAAAGAGAGAGTCGCTGATGCTTTTTTACTTAGACAGCTGATTTTCTTTTTTTGTTTCTGTTGTACGTGTGTGTTTATGTGTGTGAATTTTTTACTTCCTTTACAAGAGCTTTCAAATCAAGAGAATTTCGAGATATAAACTGTGGACAAACTGACTACATTTTACTCATATAGGCGAAATTCGATTCAGATTCTTATTTTTTTCTCTCCTTCTTATTTTATTTTTCTTTTCAAAATTCTATTTAAATAACTTACACCTAAGTCAAAATTGGATGCTTGTTCGGATTCATAAAGATGTGAGTTTGTCTTCACAGTTTATATCTCCTATTTCTCAAATTAAACAGCGCTCTCTCTCACATGAAATACTCTTCTTATTATAATAATATTGAAAACTAGGTGAGGCTTGGAACCGGAAGGGGAAGGAGGAGCCGGTTAAAAAAAAATTTAATTTAATCCGATTTGAAAATTTTTAAAGAGAGAGTGGCTGATGCTTTTTTACTTAGACAGCAGATTTTCTTTTGTTGTTGTTGTTGTACGTGTGTGTTTATGTGTGTGAATTTTTTACTTTCTTTCTTAGAAGCTTTGAAATGAAGAGAAATTCGAGATATATACTGTGGACAAACTGATTATATTTTACTCATATAGGCGAAATTCGATTCAGATTCTTATTTTTTTCTCTCCTTCTTATTTTATTTTTCTTTTCAAAATTCTATTTAAATAACTTACACTTAAGTCCAAATTGGGTGCTTGTTCGGATTCATAAAGATGTGAGTTTGTCTTCACAGTTTATATCTCCTATTTCTCAAATTAAACAGCACTCTCTTTCACATGAAATACTCTTCTTATTATAATAATATTGAAAACTAGGTGAGGCTTGGAACCGGAAGGGGAAGGAGGAGCCGGTTAAAAAAAAATTTAATTTAATCCGATTTGAAAATTTTTAAAGAGAGAGTGGCTGATGCTTTTTTACTTAGACAGCAGATTTTCTTTTGTTGTTGTTGGTGTACGTGTGTGTTTATGTGTGTGAATTTTTTACTTCCTTTCTTAGAAGCTTTGAAATGAAGAGAAATTCGAGATATAAACTGTGGACAAACTGATTACATTTTACTCATATAGGCGAAATTCGATTCAGATTCTTATTTTTTTCTCTCCTTCTTATTTTATTTTTCTTTTCAAAATTCTATTTAAATAACTTACACCTAAGTCAAAATTGGATGCTTGTTCGGATTCATAAAGATGTGAGTTTGTCTTCACAGTTTATATCTCCTATTTCTCAAATTAAACAGCGCTCTCCCTCACATGAAATACTCTTCTTATTATAATAATATTGAAAACTAGGTGAGGCTTGGAACCGGAAGGGGAAGGAGGAGCCGGTTAAAAAAAAATTAATTTAATCCGATTTGAAACTTTTTAAAGAGAGAGTGACTGATGCTTTATTACTTAGACAGCAGATTTTCTTTTGTTTTTGTTTATGTACGTGTGTGTTTATGTGTGTGAATTTTTTACTTCCTTTCTGAGAAGCTTTCAAATCAAGAGAAATTCGAGATATAAATTGTGGACAAACTGACTACATTTTACTCATATAGGCGAAATTCGATTCAGATTCTTATTTTTTTCTCTCCTTCTTATTTTATTTTTCTTTTCAAAATTCTATTTAAATAACTTACACCTAAGTCAAAATTGGATGCTTGTTCGGATTCATAAAGATGTCAGTTTGCCTTCACAGTTTATATCTCCTATTTCTCAAATTAAACAGCGCTCTCTCTCACATGAAATACTCTTCTTATTATAAAATATTGAAAACTATGTGAGGCTTGGAACCGGAAGTGGAAGGAGGAGCCGGTTAAAAAAAAATTAATTTAATCCGATTTGAAAATTTTTAAAGAGAGAGTGGCTGATGCTTTTTTACTTAGACAGCAGATTTTCTTTTGTTTTTGTTGTTGTTGTATGTGTGTGTTTATGTGTGTGAATTTTTTACTTCCTTTCCAAGAAACTTTCAAATCAAGAGAAATTCGAGATATAAACTGTGGACAAACTGACTACATTTTACTCATATAGGCGAAATTCAAATTAGATTCTTATTTTTTTCTCTCCTTCTAATTTTTTTTTTTCTTTTCAAAATTCTATTTAAATAACTTTCACTTAAGTCCAAATTGGATGCTTGTTCGGATTCATAAAGATGTCAGTTTGCCTTCACAGTTTATATCTCCTATTTCTCAAATTAAACAGCGCTCTCTCTCACATGAAATACTCTTCTTATTATAAAATATTGAAAACTACGTGAGGCTTGGAACCGGAAGGGGAAGGAGGAGCCGGTTAAAAAAAAAATTAATTTAATCCGATTTGAAACTTTTTATAGAGAGAGTGGCTGATGCTTTTTTACTTAGACAGCAGATTTTCTTTTGTTGTTGTTGTTGTACGTGTGTGTTTATGTGTGTGAATTTTTTACTTCCTTTCTTAGAAGCTTTCAAATCAAGAGAAATTCGAGATATAAACTGTGGACAAACTGACTACATTTTACTCATATAGGCGAAATTCGATTCATATTCTTAATTTTTTCTCTCCTTCTAATTTTTTTTTCTTTTCAAAATTCTATTTAAATAACTTTCACCAAAGTCCAAATTGGATGCTTGTTCGGATTCATAAAGATGTCAGTTTGTCTTCACAGTTTATATCTCCTATTTCTGAAATTAAATAGCGCTCTCTCTCACATGAAATACTCTTCTTATTATAAAATATTGAAAACTAGGTGAGGCTTGGAACCGGAAGGGGAAGGAGGAGCCGGTTAAAAAAAAAATTAATTTAATCCGATTTGAAACTTTTTAAAGAGAGAGTGGCTGATGCTTTTTTACTTAGACAGCAGATTTTCTTTTGTTGTTTCTGTTGTACGTGTGTGTTTATGTGTGTGAATTTTTTACTTCCTTTCTAATAATCTTTCAAATTAAGAGAAATTCGAGATAAAAACTGTGGACAAACAGACTACATTTTACTCATATAGGCGAAATTCGATTCAGATTTTTATTTTTTTCTCTCCTTCTAATTTTTTTTTCTTTTCAAAATTCTATTTAAATAACTTACACCTAAGTCAAAATTGGATGCCTGTTCGGATTCATAAAGATGTGAGTTTGTCTTCACAGTTTATATCTCCTATTTCTCAAATTAAACAACGCTCTCTCTCACATGAAATACTCTTCTTATTATAATAATATTGAAAACTAGGTGAGGCTTGGAACCGGAAGGGGAAGGAGGAGCCGGTTAAAAAAAAATTTAATTTAATCCGATTTGAAAATTTTTAAAGAGAGAGTGGCTGATGCTTTTTTACTTAGACAGCAGATTTTCTTTTGTTGTTGTTGTTGTATGTGTGTGTTTATGTGTGTGAATTTTTTACTTCCTTTACAAGAGCTCTCAAATCAAGAGAAATTCGAGATGTAAACTGTGGACAAACTGACTACATTTTACTCTTATAGGCGAAACTCAATACAGATTCTTATTTTTTTCTCTCCTTCTAATTTTTTTTTCTTTTCAAAATTCTATTTAAATAACTTACACTTAAGTCCAAATTGGATGCTTGTTCGGATTCATAAAGATGTGAGTTTGTCTTCACAGTTTATATCTCCTATTTCTCAAATTAAACAGCGCTCTCTCTCACATGAAATACTCTTCTTATTATAATAATATTGAAAACTAGGTGAGGCTTGGAACCGGAAGGGGAAGGAGGAGCCGGTTAAAAAAAAATTTAATTTAATCCGATTTGAAAATTTTTAAAGAGAGTGGCTGATGCTTTTTTACTTAGACAGCAGATTTTCTTTTGTTGTTGTTGTTCTACGTGTGTGTTTATGTGTGTGAATTTTTTACTTCCTTTCTTAGAAGCTTTCAAATCAAGAGAAATTCGAGATATAAACTGTGGACAAACTGACTACATTTTACTCATATAGGCGAAATTCAATTCAGATTCTTAATTTTTTCTCTCCTTCTTATTTTTTTTCTTTTCAAAATTCTACTTAATTAAATTTCACCTAAATCAAAATTGGATGCTTGTTCGGATTCATAAAGATGTAAGTTTGTCTTCACAGTTTATATCTCCTATTTCTCAAATTAAACAGCGCTCTCTCTCACATGAAATACTCTTATAAAAAATATTGAAAACTAGGTGAGGCTTGGAACCGGAAGGGGAAGGAGAAACCGGTTAAAAAAAAATTAATTTAATCCGATTTGAAACTTTTTAAAGAGAGAGTGGCTGATGCTTTTTTACTTAGACAGCAGATTTTCTTTTGTTTTTGTTTATATACGTGTGTGTTTATATGTGTGAATTTTTTACTTCATTTCCAAGAAGCTTTCAAATCAACAGAAATTCGAGATATAAACTGTTGACAAACTGTCTACATTTTACTCATATAGGCGAAATTCGATTCAGATTCTTATTTTTTTCTCTCCTTCTAATTATTTTTTCTTTTCAAAATTCTATTTAAATAACTTTCACCTAAGTCCAAATTGGATGCTTGTTCGGATTCATAAAGATGTGAGTTTGTCTTCACAGTTTATATCTCCTATTTCTCAAATTAAACAGCGCTCTCTCTCACATGAAATACTCCTCTTATTATAATAATATTGAAAACTAGGTGAGGCTTGCAACCGGAAGGGAAAGGAGGAGCCGGTAAAAAAAAAAAAAATTAATTTAATCCGATTTGAAACTTTTTAAAGAGAGAGTGGCTGATGCTTTTTAACTTAGACAGCAGATTTTCTTTTGTTGTTGTTGTTGTACGTGTGTGTTTATGTGTGTGAATTTTTTACTTCCTTTCTTAGAAGCTTTCAAATCAAGAGAAATTCGAGATATAAACTGTGGACAAACTGACTACATTTTACTCATATAGGCGAAATTCAATTCAGATTCTTATTTTTTTTCTCTCCTTTTTATTTTATTTTATTTTTCTTTTCAAAATTCTATTTAAATTACTTACACCTAAGTCAAAATTGGATGCTTGTTCGGATTCATAAAGATGTGAGTTTGTCTTCACAGTTTATATCTCCTATTTCTCAAATTAAACAGCGCTCTCTCTCACATGAAATACTCTTCTTATTATAAAATATTGAAAACTAGGTGAGGCTTGGAACCGGAAGGGGAAGGAGGAGCCGGTTAAAAAAAAAATTAATTTAATCCGATTTGAAACTTTTTAAAGAGAGAGTGGCTGACGCTTTTTTACTTAGACAGCAGATTTTCTTTTGTTGTTGTTGTTGTACGTGTGTGTTTATGTGTGTGAATTTTTTACTTCCTTTCTTAGAAGCTTTCAAATCAAGAGAAATTCGAGATATAAGCTGTGGACAAACTGACTACATTTTACTCATATAGGCGAAATTCAATTCAGATTCTTATTTTTTCTCTCCTTCTTATTTTATTTTTCTTTTCAAAATTCTATTTAAATAACTTACACCTAAGTCCAAATTGGATGCTTGTTCGGATTCATAAAGATGTGAGTTTGTCTTCACAGTTTATATCTCCTATTTCTCAAATTAAACAGCGCTCTCTCTCACATGAAATACTCCTCTTATTATAATAAGATTGAAAACTAGGTGAGGCTTGCAACCGGAAGGGAAAGGAGGAGCCGGTAAAAAAAAAAAAAATTAATTTAATCCGATTTGAAAATTTTTAAAGAGAGAGTGGCTGATGCTTTTTTACTTAGACAGCAGATTTTCTTTTGTTGTTGTTGTTGTATGTGTGTGTTTATGTGTGTGAATTTTTTACTTCCTTTCTTAGAAGCTTTCAAATCAAGAGAAATTCGAGATATAAACTGTCGACAAACTGACTACATTTTATTCATATAGGCAAAATTCAATTCAGATTCTTATTTTTTTCTCTCCTTCTTATTTTATTTTTCTTTTCAAAATTCTATTTAAATAACTTACACCTAAGTCAAAATTGGATGCTTGTTCGGATTCATAAAGATGTGAGTTTGTCTTCACAGTTTATGTCTCCTATTTCTCAAATTAAACAGCGCTCTCTCTCACATGAAATACTCTTCTTATTATAAAACATTGAAAACTAGGTGAGGCTTGGAACCGGAAGGGGAAGGAGAAGCCGGTTAAAAAAAAATTAATTTAATCCGATTTGAAACTTTTTAAAGAGAGAGTGGCTGATGCTTTTTTACTTAGACAGCAGATTTTCTTTTGTTGTTGTTGTTGTACGTGTGTGTTTATGTGTGTGAATTTTTTACTTCCTTTCTTAGAAGCTTTCAAATCAAGAGAAATTCGAGATATAAACTGTGGACAAACTGACTACATTTTACTCATATAGGCGAAATTCAATTCAGATTCTTATATTTTTTCTCTCCTTTTTATTTTATTTTCTTTTTCTTTTCAAAATTCTATTTAAATTACTTACACCTAAGTCAAAATTGAATGCTTGTTCGGATTCATAAAGATGTGAGTTTGTCTTCACAGTTTATATCTCCTATTTCTCAAATTAAACAGCGCTCTCTCTCACATGAAATACTCTTCTTATAAAAAATATTGAAAACTAGGTGAGGCTTGGAACCGGAAGGGGAAGGAGGAGCCGGTTAAAAAAAAAAAATTAATTTAATCCGATTTGAAACTTTTTAAAGAGAGAGTGTCTGATGCTTTTTTACTTAGACAGCAGATTTTCTTTTGTTGTTGTTGTTGTACGTGTGTGTTTATGTGTGTGAGTTTTTTACTTCCTTTCCAAGAAGCTTTCAAATCAAGAGAAATTCGAGATATAAACTGTGGACAAACTGACTACATTTTACTCATATAGGCGAAATTCGATTCAGATTCTTATTTTTTTCTCTCCTACTTATTTTTATTTCTTTTCAAAATTCTATTTAAATAACTTACACCTAAGTCAAAATTGGATGCTTGTTCGGATTCCTAAAGATGTGAGTTTGTCTTCACAGTTTATATCTCCTATTTCTCAAATTAAACAGTGCTCTCTCTCACATGAAATACTCTTCTTATTATAATAATATTGAAAACTAGGTGAGGCTTGGAACCGGAAGGGGAAGGAGGAGCCGGTTAAAAAAAAATTAATTTAATCGGATTTGAAACTTTTTAAAGAGAGAGTGGCTGATGCTTTTTTACTTAGACAGCAGATTTTCTTTTGTTGTTGTTGTTTTACGTGTGTGTTTATGTGTGTGAATTTTTTACTTCCTTTCTTAGAAGCTTTCAAATCAAGAGAAATTCGAGATATAAACTGTGGACAAACTGACTACATTTTACTCATATAGGCGAAATTCAATTCAGATTCTTATTTTTTCTCTCCTTCTTATTTTATTTTTCTTTTCAAAATTCTATTTAAAAAACTTACACCTAAGTCCAAATTGGATGCTTGTTCGGATTCATAAAGATGTGAGTTTGTCTTCACAGTTTATATCTCCTATTTCTCAAATTAAACAGCGCTCTCCCTCACATGAAATACTCTTCTTATTATAATAATATTGAAAACTAGGTAAGGCTTGGAACCGGAAGGGGAAGGAGGAGCCGGTTAAAAAAAAATTAATTTAATCCGATTTGAAACTTTTTAAAGAGAGAGTGACTGATGCTTTATTATTTAGACAGCAGATTTTCTTTTGTTGTTGTTGGTGTACGTGTGTGTTTATGTGTGTGAATTTTTTACTTCCTTTCTTAGAAGCTTTGAAATGAAGAGAAATTCGAGATATAAACTGTGGACAAACTGATTACATTTTACTCATATAGGCGAAATTCGATTCAGATTCTTATTTTTTTCTCTCCTTCTTATTTTATTTTTCTTTTCAAAATTCTATTTAAATAACTTACACCTAAGTCAAAATTGGATGCTTGTTCGGATTCATAAAGATGTGAGTTTGTCTTCACAGTTTATATCTCCTATTTCTCAAATTAAACAGCGCTCTCCCTTACATGAAATACTCTTCTTATTTTAATAATATTGAAAACTAGGTGAGGCTTGGAACCGGAAGGGGATGGAGGAGCCGGTTAAAAAAAAATTAATTTAATCCGATTTGAAACTTTTTAAAGAGAGAGTGACTGATGCTTTATTACTTAGACAGCAGATTTTCTTTTGTTTTTGTTTATGTACGTGTGTGTTTATGTGTGTGAATTTTTTACTTCCTTTCTTAGAAGCTTTCAAATCAAGAGAAATTCGAGATATAAACTGTGGACAAACTGACTACATTTTACTCATATAGGCGAAATTCGATTCAGATTCTTATTTTTTTCTCTCCTTCTTATTTTATTTTTCTTTTCAAAATCCTATTTAAATAACTTACACCTAAGTCCAAATTGGATGCTTGTTCGGATTCTTAAAGATGTCAGTTTGTCTTCACAGTTTATATCTCCTATTTCTCAAAAATAGCGCTCTCTCTCACATAAAATACTCTTCTTATTATAAAATATTGAAAACTAGGTGAGGCTTGGAACCGGAAGGGGAAGGAGGAGCCGGTTAAAAAAAAAAATTAATTTAATCCGATTTGAAACTTTTTAAAGAGAGAGTGGCTGATGCTTTTTTACTTAGACAGCAGATTTTCTTTTGTTGTTATTGTTGTACGTGTGTGTTGATGTGTGTGAATTTTTTACTTCCTTTCTTAGAAGCTTTCAAATCAAGAGAAATTCGAGATATAAACTGTGGACAAACTGACTACATTTTACTCATATAGGCGAAATTCGATTCAGATTCTTATTTTTTCTCTCCTTCTTATTTTCTTTTTCTTTTCAAAATTCTATTTAAATCACTTACACCTAAGTCAAAATTGGATGCTTGTTCGGATTCATGAAGATGTGAGTTTGTCTTCACTGTTTATATCTCCTATTTCTCAAATTAAACAGCGCTCTCTCTCACATGAAATACTCTTCTTATTATAAAATATTGAAAACTAGGTGAGGCTTGGAACCGGAAAGGGAAGGAGGAGCCGGTTAAAAAAAAATTAATTTAATCCGATTTGAAACTTTTTAAAGAGAGAGTGGCTGATGCTTTTTTATTTAGACAGCAGATTTTCTTTTGTTGTTGTTGTTGTTGTATGTGTGTGTTTATGTGTGTGATTTTTTTACTTCCTTTCTTAGAAGCTTTCAAATCAAGAGAAATTCGAGATATAAACTGTGGACAAACTGACTACATTTTACTCATATAGGGGAAATTCAATTCAGATTCTTATTTTTTTCTCTCCTTCTAATTTTTTTTTCTTTTCAAAATTCTATTTAAATAACTTTCACCAAAGTCCAAATTGGAAGCTTGTTCGGATTCATAAAGATGTGAGTTTGTCTTCACAGTTTATATCTCCTATTTCTCAAATTAAACAACGCTCTCTCTCACATGAAATACTCTTCTTATTATAAAATATTGAAAACTAGGTGAGGCTTGGAACCGGAAAGGGAAGGAAGAGCCGGTTAAAAAAAATTAATTTAATCCGATTTGAAACTTTTTAAAGAGAGTGTGGCTGGTGCTTTTTTACTTAGACAGCAGATTTTCTTTTGTTTTTGTTGTTGTACGTGTGTGTTTATGGGTGTGAATTTTTTACTTCCTTTCTTAGAAGCTTTCAAATCAAGAGACATTCGAGATATAAACTGTGAACAAACTGACTACATTTTACTCATATAGGCGAAATTCGTTTCAGATTCTTATTTTTTTCTCTCCTTCTTATTTTTTTTTTCTTTTCAAAATTCTATTTAAATGACTTACACCTAAGTCAAAATTGGATGCTTGTTCGGATTCATAAAGATGTGAGTTTGTCTTCACAGTTTATATCTCCTATTTCTCAAATTAAACAGCGCTCTCTCTCACATGAAATACTCTTCTTATTATAAAATATCGAAAACAAGGTGACGCTTGGAACCGGAAGGGGAAGGAGGAGCCGGTTAAATAAAAATTTAATTTAATCCAATTTGAAAATTTTTAAAGAGAGAGTGGATGATGCTTTTTTACTTAGACAGCAGATTTTCTTTTGTTGTTGTTGTTGTATGAGTGTGTTTATGTGTGTGAATTTTTTACTTCCTTTCTTAGAAGCTTTCAAATCAAGAGAAATTCGAGATATAAACTGTGGACAAACTGACTACATTTTACTCATATAGGCGAAATTCGATTCAGATTCTTATTTTTTTTTTTCTTTTCAAAATTCTATTTAAATAACTTACACCTAATTAAAAATTGAATGGTTCTTTAGATTCATAAAGATGTCAGTTTGTCTTCACAGTTTATAGCTCCTATTTCTTAAGTTAAACAGCGGTCTCTCTCACATGAAATTCTGTTCTTTTGATAATAACATTCAAAACAGGTGAGGCTTGGAACCGGAAGGGGAAGGAGGAAGCCGGTAAAAAAAAAAATTTATTTAATCCGATTTGAATTTTTTTAAAGAGAGAGTGGCTGATACTTTTTTACTTAGACAGCAAATTTTCTTTTGTTGTTGTTGTTGTATGTGTATGAATTTTTTACTTCCTTTCTTAGAAGCTTTCAAATCAAGAGAAATTCGAGATATAAACTGTGGACAAACTGACTACATTTTACTCATATAGGCGAAATTCGATTCAGATTCTTAATATTTTCTTTTTTCTTTTCAAAATTCTTTTAAATAATATTACACCTAATTAAAAATTGAATGGTTCTTTAGATTCATAAAGATGTCAGTTTGTCTTCACAGTTTATAGCTCCTATTTCTTAAGTTAAACAGCGGTCTCTCTCACATGAAATTCTGTTCTTTTGATAATAACATTCAAAATAGGTGAGGCTTGGAACCGGAAGGGGAAGGAGGAAGCCGGTAAAAAAAAAATTTATTTAATCCGATTTGAAACTTTTTAAAGAGAGAGTGGCTGATGCTTTTTTACTTAGACAGCAGATTTTCTTTTGTTGTTGTTGTTGTTGTATGTGTGTGAATTTTTTACTTCCTTTCTTAGAAGCTTTCAAATCAAGAGAAATTCGAGATATAAACTGTGGACAAACTGACTACATTTTACTCATATAGGCGAAATTCGATTCAGATTCTTAATATTTTCTTTTTTCTTTTCAAAATTCTTTTAAATAATATTACACCTAATTAAAAATTGAATGGTTCTTTAGATTCATAAAGATGTCAGTTTGTCTTCACAGTTTATAGCTCCTATTTCTTAAGTTAAACAGCGGTCTCTCTCACATGAAATTCTGTTCTTTTGATAATAACATTCAAAATAGGTGAGGCTTGGAACCGGAAGGGGAAGGAGGAAGCCGGTAAAAAAAAAAATTTATTTAATCCGATTTGAAACTTTTTAAAGAGAGAGTGGCTGATGCTTTTTTACTTAGACAGCAGATTTTCTTTTGTTGTTGTTGTTCTACGTGTGTGTTTATGTGTGTGAATTTTTTACTTCCTTTCTTAGAAGCTTTCAAATCAAGAGAAATTCGAGATATAAACTGTGGACAAACTGACTACATTTTACTCATATAGGCGAAATTCAATTCAGATTCTTAATTTTTTCTCTCCTTCTTATTTTTTTTCTTTTCAAAATTCTACTTAATTAAATTTCACCTAAATCAAAATTGGATGCTTGTTCGGATTCATAAAGATGTAAGTTTGTCTTCACAGTTTATATCTCCTATTTCTCAAATTAAACAGCGCTCTCTCTCACATGAAATACTCTTCTTATAAAAAATATTGAAAACTAGGTGAGGCTTGGAACCGGAAGGGGAAGGAGAAACCGGTTAAAAAAAAATTAATTTAATCCGATTTGAAACTTTTTAAAGAGAGAGTGGCTGATGCTTTTTTACTTAGACAGCAGATTTTCTTTTGTTTTTGTTTATATACGTGTGTGTTTATATGTGTGAATTTTTTACTTCATTTCCAAGAAGCTTTCAAATCAACAGAAATTCGAGATATAAACTGTTGACAAACTGTCTACATTTTACTCATATAGGCGAAATTCGATTCAGATTCTTATTTTTTTCTCTCCTTCTAATTATTTTTTCTTTTCAAAATTCTATTTAAATAACTTTCACCTAAGTCCAAATTGGATGCTTGTTCGGATTCATAAAGATGTGAGTTTGTCTTCACAGTTTATATCTCCTATTTCTCAAATTAAACAGCGCTCTCTCTCACATGAAATACTCCTCTTATTATAATAATATTGAAAACTAGGTGAGGCTTGCAACCGGAAGGGAAAGGAGGAGCCGGTAAAAAAAAAAAAAATTAATTTAATCCGATTTGAAACTTTTTAAAGAGAGAGTGGCTGATGCTTTTTAACTTAGACAGCAGATTTTCTTTTGTTGTTGTTGTTGTACGTGTGTGTTTATGTGTGTGAATTTTTTACTTCCTTTCTTAGAAGCTTTCAAATCAAGAGACATTCGAGATATAAACTGTGGACAAACTGACTACATTTTACTCATATAGGCGAAATTCAATTCAGATTCTTATTTTTTTTCTCTCCTTTTTATTTTATTTTATTTTTCTTTTCAAAATTCTATTTAAATTACTTACACCTAAGTCAAAATTGGATGCTTGTTCGGATTCATAAAGATGTGAGTTTGTCTTCACAGTTTATATCTCCTATTTCTCAAATTAAACAGCGCTCTCTCTCACATGAAATACTCTTCTTATTATAAAATATTGAAAACTAGGTGAGGCTTGGAACCGGAAGGGGAAGGAGGAGCCGGTTAAAAAAAAAATTAATTTAATCCGATTTGAAACTTTTTAAAGAGAGAGTGGCTGACGCTTTTTTACTTAGACAGCAGATTTTCTTTTGTTGTTGTTGTTGTACGTGTGTGTTTATGTGTGTGAATTTTTTACTTCCTTTCTTAGAAGCTTTCAAATCAAGAGAAATTCGAGATATAAGCTGTGGACAAACTGACTACATTTTACTCATATAGGCGAAATTCAATTCAGATTCTTATTTTTTCTCTCCTTCTTATTTTATTTTTCTTTTCAAAATTCTATTTAAATAACTTACACCTAAGTCCAAATTGGATGCTTGTTCGGATTCATAAAGATGTGAGTTTGTCTTCACAGTTTATATCTCCTATTTCTCAAATTAAACAGCGCTCTCTCTCACATGAAATACTCCTCTTATTATAATAAGATTGAAAACTAGGTGAGGCTTGCAACCGGAAGGGAAAGGAGGAGCCGGTAAAAAAAAAAAAAATTAATTTAATCCGATTTGAAAATTTTTAAAGAGAGAGTGGCTGATGCTTTTTTACTTAGACAGCAGATTTTCTTTTGTTGTTGTTGTTGTATGTGTGTGTTTATGTGTGTGAATTTTTTACTTCCTTTCTTAGAAGCTTTCAAATCAAGAGAAATTCGAGATATAAACTGTCGACAAACTGACTACATTTTATTCATATAGGCAAAATTCAATTCAGATTCTTATTTTTTTCTCTCCTTCTTATTTTATTTTTCTTTTCAAAATTCTATTTAAATAACTTACACCTAAGTCAAAATTGGATGCTTGTTCGGATTCATAAAGATGTGAGTTTGTCTTCACAGTTTATGTCTCCTATTTCTCAAATTAAACAGCGCTCTCTCTCACATGAAATACTCTTCTTATTATAAAACATTGAAAACTAGGTGAGGCTTGGAACCGGAAGGGGAAGGAGAAGCCGGTTAAAAAAAAATTAATTTAATCCGATTTGAAACTTTTTAAAGAGAGAGTGGCTGATGCTTTTTTACTTAGACAGCAGATTTTCTTTTGTTGTTGTTGTTGTACGTGTGTGTTTATGTGTGTGAATTTTTTACTTCCTTTCTTAGAAGCTTTCAAATCAAGAGAAATTCGAGATATAAACTGTGGACAAACTGACTACATTTTACTCATATAGGCGAAATTCAATTCAGATTCTTATATTTTTTCTCTCCTTTTTATTTTATTTTCTTTTTCTTTTCAAAATTCTATTTAAATTACTTACACCTAAGTCAAAATTGAATGCTTGTTCGGATTCATAAAGATGTGAGTTTGTCTTCACAGTTTATATCTCCTATTTCTCAAATTAAACAGCGCTCTCTCTCACATGAAATACTCTTCTTATAAAAAATATTGAAAACTAGGTGAGGCTTGGAACCGGAAGGGGAAGGAGGAGCCGGTTAAAAAAAAAAAATTAATTTAATCCGATTTGAAACTTTTTAAAGAGAGAGTGTCTGATGCTTTTTTACTTAGACAGCAGATTTTCTTTTGTTGTTGTTGTTGTACGTGTGTGTTTATGTGTGTGAGTTTTTTACTTCCTTTCCAAGAAGCTTTCAAATCAAGAGAAATTCGAGATATAAACTGTGGACAAACTGACTACATTTTACTCATATAGGCGAAATTCGATTCAGATTCTTATTTTTTTCTCTCCTACTTATTTTTATTTCTTTTCAAAATTCTATTTAAATAACTTACACCTAAGTCAAAATTGGATGCTTGTTCGGATTCCTAAAGATGTGAGTTTGTCTTCACAGTTTATATCTCCTATTTCTCAAATTAAACAGTGCTCTCTCTCACATGAAATACTCTTCTTATTATAATAATATTGAAAACTAGGTGAGGCTTGGAACCGGAAGGGGAAGGAGGAGCCGGTTAAAAAAAAATTAATTTAATCGGATTTGAAACTTTTTAAAGAGAGAGTGGCTGATGCTTTTTTACTTAGACAGCAGATTTTCTTTTGTTGTTGTTGTTTTACGTGTGTGTTTATGTGTGTGAATTTTTTACTTCCTTTCTTAGAAGCTTTCAAATCAAGAGAAATTCGAGATATAAACTGTGGACAAACTGACTACATTTTACTCATATAGGCGAAATTCAATTCAGATTCTTATTTTTTCTCTCCTTCTTATTTTATTTTTCTTTTCAAAATTCTATTTAAAAAACTTACACCTAAGTCCAAATTGGATGCTTGTTCGGATTCATAAAGATGTGAGTTTGTCTTCACAGTTTATATCTCCTATTTCTCAAATTAAACAGCGCTCTCCCTCACATGAAATACTCTTCTTATTATAATAATATTGAAAACTAGGTGAGGCTTGGAACCGGAAGGGGAAGGAGGAGCCGGTTAAAAAAAAATTAATTTAATCCGATTTGAAACTTTTTAAAGAGAGAGTGACTGATGCTTTATTATTTAGACAGCAGATTTTCTTTTGTTGTTGTTGGTGTACGTGTGTGTTTATGTGTGTGAATTTTTTACTTCCTTTCTTAGAAGCTTTGAAATGAAGAGAAATTCGAGATATAAACTGTGGACAAACTGATTACATTTTACTCATATAGGCGAAATTCGATTCAGATTCTTATTTTTTTCTCTCCTTCTTATTTTATTTTTCTTTTCAAAATTCTATTTAAATAACTTACACCTAAGTCAAAATTGGATGCTTGTTCGGATTCATAAAGATGTGAGTTTGTCTTCACAGTTTATATCTCCTATTTCTCAAATTAAACAGCGCTCTCCCTTACATGAAATACTCTTCTTATTTTAATAATATTGAAAACTAGGTGAGGCTTGGAACTGGAAGGGGATGGAGGAGCCGGTTAAAAAAAAATTAATTTAATCCGATTTGAAACTTTTTAAAGAGAGAGTGACTGATGCTTTATTACTTAGACAGCAGATTTTCTTTTGTTTTTGTTTATGTACGTGTGTGTTTATGTGTGTGAATTTTTTACTTCCTTTCTTAGAAGCTTTCAAATCAAGAGAAATTCGAGATATAAACTGTGGACAAACTGACTACATTTTACTCATATAGGCGAAATTCGATTCAGATTCTTATTTTTTTCTCTCCTTCTTATTTTATTTTTCTTTTCAAAATCCTATTTAAATAACTTACACCTAAGTCCAAATTGGATGCTTGTTCGGATTCTTAAAGATGTCAGTTTGTCTTCACAGTTTATATCTCCTATTTCTCAAAAATAGCGCTCTCTCTCACATGAAATACTCTTCTTATTATAAAATATTGAAAACTAGGTGAGGCTTGGAACCGGAAGGGGAAGGAGGAGCCGGTTAAAAAAAAAAATTAATTTAATCCGATTTGAAACTTTTTAAAGAGAGAGTGGCTGATGCTTTTTTACTTAGACAGCAGATTTTCTTTTGTTGTTATTGTTGTACGTGTGTGTTGATGTGTGTGAATTTTTTACTTCCTTTCTTAGAAGCTTTCAAATCAAGAGAAATTCGAGATATAAACTGTGGACAAACTGACTACATTTTACTCATATAGGCGAAATTCGATTCAGATTCTTATTTTTTCTCTCCTTCTTATTTTCTTTTTCTTTTCAAAATTCTATTTAAATCACTTACACCTAAGTCAAAATTGGATGCTTGTTCGGATTCATGAAGATGTGAGTTTGTCTTCACTGTTTATATCTCCTATTTCTCAAATTAAACAGCGCTCTCTCTCACATGAAATACTCTTCTTATTATAAAATATTGAAAACTAGGTGAGGCTTGGAACCGGAAAGGGAAGGAGGAGCCGGTTAAAAAAAAATTAATTTAATCCGATTTGAAACTTTTTAAAGAGAGAGTGGCTGATGCTTTTTTATTTAGACAGCAGATTTTCTTTTGTTGTTGTTGTTGTTGTATGTGTGTGTTTATGTGTGTGATTTTTTTACTTCCTTTCTTAGAAGCTTTCAAATCAAGAGAAATTCGAGATATAAACTGTGGACAAACTGACTACATTTTACTCATATAGGCGAAATTCAATTCAGATTCTTATTTTTTTCTCTCCTTCTAATTTTTTTTTCTTTTCAAAATTCTATTTAAATAACTTTCACCAAAGTCCAAATTGGAAGCTTGTTCGGATTCATAAAGATGTGAGTTTGTCTTCACAGTTTATATCTCCTATTTCTCAAATTAAACAACGCTCTCTCTCACATGAAATACTCTTCTTATTATAAAATATTGAAAACTAGGTGAGGCTTGGAACCGGAAAGGGAAGGAAGAGCCGGTTAAAAAAAATTAATTTAATCCGATTTGAAACTTTTTAAAGAGAGTGTGGCTGGTGCTTTTTTACTTAGACAGCAGATTTTCTTTTGTTTTTGTTGTTGTACGTGTGTGTTTATGGGTGTGAATTTTTTACTTCCTTTCTTAGAAGCTTTCAAATCAAGAGACATTCGAGATATAAACTGTGAACAAACTGACTACATTTTACTCATATAGGCGAAATTCGTTTCAGATTCTTATTTTTTTCTCTCCTTCTTATTTTTTTTTTCTTTTCAAAATTCTATTTAAATGACTTACACCTAAGTCAAAATTGGATGCTTGTTCGGATTCATAAAGATGTGAGTTTGTCTTCACAGTTTATATCTCCTATTTCTCAAATTAAACAGCGCTCTCTCTCACATGAAATACTCTTCTTATTATAAAATATCGAAAACAAGGTGACGCTTGGAACCGGAAGGGGAAGGAGGAGCCGGTTAAATAAAAATTTAATTTAATCCAATTTGAAAATTTTTAAAGAGAGAGTGGATGATGCTTTTTTACTTAGACAGCAGATTTTCTTTTGTTGTTGTTGTTGTATGAGTGTGTTTATGTGTGTGAATTTTTTACTTCCTTTCTTAGAAGCTTTCAAATCAAGAGAAATTCGAGATATAAACTGTGGACAAACTGACTACATTTTACTCATATAGGCGAAATTCGATTCAGATTCTTATTTTTTTTTTTCTTTTCAAAATTCTATTTAAATGACTTACACCTAATTAAAAATTGAATGGTTCTTTAGATTCATAAAGATGTCAGTTTGTCTTCACAGTTTATAGCTCCTATTTCTTAAGTTAAACAGCGGTCTCTCTCACATGAAATTCTGTTCTTTTGATAATAACATTCAAAACAGGTGAGGCTTGGAACCGGAAGGGGAAGGAGGAAGCCGGTAAAAAAAAAAATTTATTTAATCCGATTTGAAATTTTTTAAAGAGAGAGTGGCTGATACTTTTTTACTTAGACAGCAAATTTTCTTTTGTTGTTGTTGTTGTATGTGTATGAATTTTTTACTTCCTTTCTTAGAAGCTTTCAAATCAAGAGAAATTCGAGATATAAACTGTGGACAAACTGACTACATTTTACTCATATAGGCGAAATTCGATTCAGATTCTTAATATTTTCTTTTTTCTTTTCAAAATTCTT
>CAWVNO010002383.1:0-15000 GCA_963930645.1 Salticus scenicus
CAACAGAAGTCAGACAAAAGTATTTCCTTTCACCATTCTCAAAAAAAGTAATTATTTTTGTTTTCATCATTCTATATTTTCAGTAATAATATTTTAAATATTTAGTATTTCTTATAACACGTGTGCTTTAATTCACGCAATACTTCACAGACACTCTGCAATGATGAATTTGGGCCATTGCAGATAAAGGCTTATCAGACCAGGGCTTATGACTTTAGTTGGATTCCAAAACACTACAGAAGCCCTACATGACCTAGGATTCGAACCATTACTATGAGAAGTAAAATTCAGAGTGTTAAGCATTCCTCCAATAAAAAGCCTATATGTAATGATACGATAGTAATAACATAGTTGCTACACTAAAATGAAAGTGGATATAAGTTGAAAAAAATAGTAGTCAGCCATTAACTATAACTGGTTTTCAGCAGTATTAATTTACACAAAATTTTGTCTTTGAATAGTTATTTCTTTCTTCCTGTCTTTCTTTTAACTGTTTTTTTTTCCATATGAAATTTGAGAAAAAAAAAAATGAATGTTTGTCGAAATTTATTCTGATATTGCATTGTTTTATTCTTTTGACTTTTCTTGAATATTTAGAAAGGATAAATAAATTTTAATCGATAATAACTGTTTCATTCTTTAAATTATGCATATTTAGCATAAATGGCGTGAAAACCACCACACCGTAAACTTCTGATATTTCCTCTCAACTGTTTTTGAATAAACATATTATGTTTAAAAAAAAAAAAAAAAAAAAAAAAAAAAAAAAATATTTTCTTAGAGGGATCTTTTTCCAAGTTGCTATGATTTCTGCATGGTGAATTTGAAATATTTTCTTGCAACTGTTGTAAATGTAAGTTTGTAAATTTTGTATATTAGAAACAAAAGATAAGAATAAATAACATTAATAAAATAATAATAATAATAATAAAACGAGCTTTGAAAAAAGAATAACAATTTTTAAGGCGTTAAAAATGAGCATTTTAATATATCTTAATATTTCTGTAAATCTTATGAAAATCAAACACAAATATTTATATTATAACACTACCTATTATTATGTACATATAAAAAATTTAAATACTGCATGAATTAAATAAATGTTAAAATATGTAAAATTCAGTCCATTTTATTAATTGCAAAAGTCTGTTTTAAATACTTTTTACCATGAGGACATTTGATTTTGAAGAAGAAAAATGATCATTCTCTTAAACACTCACATGTATCGAACTTTCAATTTGTACGTAAAGGGAAATGTACGAAATATAACTACATATCAATAACAATTTGGTCATATTCGAATTTAAACATTTTGTCAAATATTTACAAAAAGTCTTAAGGATTTATCTTGAAACTTTGGGAGTATAAAGAACATGTTATACATAATATATTTCAGCAAAAGGTTTGTCTTGAAGAGGAAAAGGGAACTAAAAAAAATTTAAACAAAAATCAAAATGTTTTGGATATCCCTGTAAAACATAAAGTTTGAAATCAACTTTTTCTGTAGAATGTGATGATTAGGATTCTCTGAATTATATTATTATTGAACATTTTATTAAATAATATTTAACTACTCATGTGCAAGCTTAAAAAGAAAAAAAATAATTTGCATAATTTAACAGCCAAATGTGTTGAGTTATTTATATGAAAGCCCCAAACAAATATCATGTGAATTAAAAATCTTGTAAGAGATAAAATGAACAGAATTTTAGTTCTCTCAAAATGTAAGCATTTTACTCACATTTTTCTTTTGATTCAATCAGTGTTTGCAATTAAAACAGTATGAGTTATAGAATGAATAAGATTTCAATTCATCTCAAAAAAAATATAATAATAATAATAATAATAATAATAAATAATAACAATAATAATAATAATAAAAGGAAGAAGAAGACAATAGAGGGTCTTATAAGTATTGTTTTACAATCAGCAAACACTGTATTATTCTTTAATTACATTTCTTGCGACCATGCGTGTATCTGCGCAAGAACGGAGTTGATTATTCCACTCTTAAAATAGAGGTCATAAACTTTGTCATTTAGAGAAAATAAGCGACAAGGGAACACCAAATAATTGGATGTTCACCAAATCCTAACATGTCGGTTAATTTGGCCCCCCTCCATGAATTTAGGGCAGTCCTCACTGTTAGTCTTAGAAAACGTAGTCACACTATACCATTAGGCACTGATTGCATCAAAGTAAAAATGTGAGTAAAACCCTTTGTATTTTAGCTTTTATTTTGAGAGCAACTGAAATTTTGTTTACTATATCTCTCATAACTTTTCGAATTTACATGACATATGCTGATAAAGAAGTATCTTAACAAAATAAATTTAAAAAATATGACACTTAATGTTATATTATGAACTTCTCAAAATTACAATAGAAATTAACTTTGGCTTTAAATAATTATATATTTTTTTCTTTATATAAGCATTATTTCAATCATTTTTCCTTTATTTTATTTACAACACATCCTAAAATTTATTTGCTTATTGGTAAAACAGCTAAGTATAACTATACTCGCATTAAAATACAAATAACTCATATTTATTATTCTTCGTTCTATTTTAAATTCTGAAGAAATTTTCATGAATATGTTTCAAAATTTGAGTTTTACACACAATCATATAATTATAATGCGTTATATCGCAATACATATTTTTAAATTATTTGTTTGGCAGGAAATAGATGTTTGAATAAAAAACCATCATCATAACAAAAATATTAAAATTAATTTCTAACACATATATAGCTATAGGTTATGCAGTTTTCAATATCTCATGCATGACAGCGATCACAATAATTCGAAATAATTTTAATTGTAAACATCAATGTATATTTTAAAACAATTTGATGAAAAGCTTTTCCCAAGTGAGACTCAAAATTTGCAGATATTTCTGATATTCCACATTTAGACATACAAGCGTTTGATATCATAACAGTGTCAAATTAAAATAAGTAAAAGGGTGATGGAATTGTTACTTTGAAAATATGCAATGTATAAGGTATGATTTTTTATTTTCTTTCAATACATAAATAATTAAAATATAATTAATAAAAAAAATATATTACAAATTATTAGACATAAATAAAAAAGAATTTATTGGTATTAAGTTTGTGATGTATCTAAAATATTGCTAACAGTTCTTCAGTAATTTACAAGTGCTTTTCTTCGAATTATGCACTAGTTAACAATAAGTATTTGGACACATTCAAATTTAAACGTTTTGTCAAATATTTAGAAAAAATTTCACGATTTATCTTGAGAAATCGAATTAAACAAAAAACGAAATAATTTGGATAGTAAAAATGTATTTTGGCTGTAGTCCGATGTCTGTGAACGACATTTTTTTTTCTCCCAACTCACCGAATTTTCAGACAGACCTTTTGCTTTGAGTTAAAATTACAATTTATGCATTGTCCAATATCTTCTGAAATATAGGACATTTGCAGACCAATAGTAATAAAAAAGAATAAATCACGAATTTGACATTTTGCTCTATCGAAATGTCGAATAAAAAAATATATTTAAACTAATAAAAATAACCCTTTCTTAATAAAGATTTTGAACTGTGTTTCAGTGTATATGATAAACAATTCAATTTAAATTTTTCGAGAACATAAAATAAGAAAAATATCTCCGAAATCAAATTTAATGAGATTTATTTTTACCTAAGCAAATTCGAAATTTTACTTCATTATATTCTGTCTCTTTTCTCTATTTGCTTTTAGATTCTCTAATATAAAATAATTTTTTATTGTTTTCATTTTGTCTTAGAAAATGAAGTAAGTCAAATTTTATTATGCTTGCTGACGAAACTTTCTTTTTCTTTAAATTGTGTTTCTGAAATTAGTTTTGAAAATATATCATAATAATAAGTTTCATTTTAGATAAATTAATACATTTTGTCTAACTTAGAAATTTTTTTAATCTATTATATATTATAGTTTAATTTCTTATAAAAAAGTATTTTTTAACATATGAGATTTTTTTTTTCATATGTACACTATGCATTTAATTTTTGTTTAACTTTATTTTTTATGCATAAGAAAACATTTTAGATTTGCTAAAAAGAAAAAAAAAAAAAAAACAAAGGTATTATATATATATATATATTCGGTTTGGATAATTTGAAAACTTCTTTCTATTTTTATGTTGATCTCGTTTTCATAAAATTGTAGTATTTGAGATCTGGCAATCTGATAATCGAGGTTTCATAAAAAAATTACATATCCAATACATTTCTCTTTAAATAATAACGAAGAGTAATAAACTGCTAAATATTTTATACGAAATTTAAAAAGGATTTTTTGTTATTTTATAACGTTTATGTAACATTTATGCTACGTACTCGCATAAAATGTTAAAATATGATGAAATTCAAATGACAACAAAGAATACGCAAAAATGTTAAGGTTCGGACGTTTAAATATATATTTTTTAGTTCAAACACAGTATGCAGATTATCTGAAATGCATGTTGCCATGCATGCAAAAATAAATTAATTTACAGTGGATCAAAGTGCATAAACGGGGAAGACAACTTTGACGGAAAATTCGGCATTAAGATATTTTTATAAGATGGCAAATTGTTAGCTTGTACATGTTTGTAATCGTTATCATTAAAGCATTAATGTAAAATGCATGTATATTTTTTTGCACACGATTTGAGCCATATGAATTGAAGAAACAAATACCAACATAAAATAAAACCAAGTTTTCTTAAATATTCAATAGAGCATACAGAGTAACGCATTCGAAGGGATAAATTGACTAACCTGCAATAAACTAATCATAACAATCTGCGCAATGTGCAAGCATATTTGGATGTGTATTATCAAAGAGAACAGTTTCACAACACTTGACCGCAAGCAGTTTTCATAGAAGCCTCAGTTAATGAGGTTAAATTTTATCACTGTATAATCGAAATGAAATATTTTAATGTTTTTGTAAACGATCAATTTAAACGACAGTAATGGGCGATGTGTAGCAAGGATTTTCAGTTCTGTGTACTAATATTGTCGAACTAAAATCTTCTTGTTGATTTAGAATAACTTTTTAGTGTTGTGTCAGACAAGATTGCAAGTTATTCTTAGTGTGTGTGTCTAGGTCCCATTGTCTTGAAGGAAATGTCCACCAACGGCCAAGCGGATCTGCGCTTAAAGTTGGTAGTCGTGCAGGTGCCGGATTCGTTCTAACCGTTCGGAGTTTTACGTGGTTTTCTCCGAAACTTGCGAAAATGTGGGCTAGGACCTCTTAGAAAGACACCCATGGAGGTTAATTCCTTTAAGACCTAGAACCCAACAACATTCAATCGGCTTTAATCCTCGCAACCAACCAGCTCTTGAGGGAAATGCATTTTGTGGCGCTAAAGCCACTTGCACTTCATAAAAAAAAAAAAAAAAAAAAATCAAATATTATTTTTCAAACGCTGAGTGGCACGCAGAATTCATCAGCAGATTAGATTTATATCATGATTCGAAGCATACTTGTACAGCAATATAATCTGACTTCAAGCAATAGAATATCTATGAGACATGATTTGCGTCGGTTATCTGCAGGTCCCAAACCTCAGTCAGAGCACGGACCAATGTTTGTATTGTGATGATACATATGTATTTATTGTGTCAATGAACATGATGTAAATTTAAGTAGATAAATTTATCACATGATACTTTCATATTCAACATTTTTCAATTTTTCAATTTTAATTTTTTTATTCAATTTTAATTTTCATAAACTCGAAATAATAAACTAGGTGTATAGTGAAATAACAGATTGCATAATAAAAAATTTAATATACATGAAGTGTGATATTGAAACTGAAATTAAAAATATATAATCCTTCACAATATATGGATTTTATATTTAAATTTATAATGCAAATATTTTACATGTTTAATATTGAACGTATTAATAATCTCACGTTACATATTAGCATCAGGCAATGTTCAACGCAAAATTTTTATAATAATAATAATATAAATATATAAAAATAATAATGATAATTCATAGCCACACTACGAAAAACTGACTTTTCCACTGTGATTATTTGATGTTATAATCGTGTTAAACAACCCATTTTAATACATTTAAAAGTACATAAAACATTAAATTCTTGTTATCATGGACCATTATTCGTGTCTATAATTTAATGTAAATTACGAAGCGAAAAATTTATTCCCTAAAATTAAAATTTTTGTTTTTATTATAAAACTTCATTTTATAAAACCAGCCAGGCTAGACTGAAAGAAAAAATATGTGAATCACATCTAAAAAATAAGTTGTGGCTCTGCTAAGTACCCTTTTAAATTCCAGTTCCTTTCGATAGTGAGTTAGAGAAACCCCTTTTATGATTCTAAAGCATTTTTCTATATTACCATGGTAAAACGTATTTGAAAATCCCTAAAAAAAAAAAAAAAAATTGCTAACGCAAGAGGCGAGTTTCAGTGTTTACAATTTTGGTTCATGACACAGTTCTAGGAAATCAAATGAAAATTTCTATCAATACAAGGGATTTATAATTATCTTAATAATCATGAATGGTCTCACCATCTAAAAAAGTATAGATTAGAAACTCTCGATCATTTCGTCTATCCATTTTTTTTTGTTTACCTTATACGCATAACTCGGATATATTTCGAATTAGGGATTCAGAAAACGACTACTTATTCATTCTAGATAACGGCGGTATATATATATATATATTCTCATCAGTGTAGTTCATAGTGATAGTTAGAAAAATAATCGGGGTATGTGACGCTTTCCATTTGAATTTGTAATATTAAAGTTTAATTCTTATGTTTAAGTTCACTGCTAAACGTAGTCGCAAGTATTCATTGCGTACGAGGTCTGCCCAATAAATACGCGAACTAAGGCCATAAAAAGTTTATTTTGCAAAATTTAGTCTGCAACGATTTTGTCCCCTTCAAAGTACTATCCATTCATTGCTATGTACTTATTCGAACTTCTTTTCCACTCTTCAAAGCATCCTTGGAAGTCAGGCCTTTTAGTTTTCTCTTCGTTTCTTGCTTTATTGTGTCCACATCTTCCCAGTGATGTCCCCTAATCACCTTTTTTATCATTTTGGGAATTAAAAAAAGTCGCATGAGGCGAGATCTCGCGAATAAGGAGGGCGATCAATGATGGTAATGGATTTTTTTTTTATTTTTTTTTATTTTTTTGTCAGAAACTGGCGAACAATCAATGCTGAATGTGCAGGTACATTGTCATGGTGAAGGATACATCCATTGCCTTGAGTCAAATTTCGTGGCACGCGACTCACGCGATCTCTCAAACGCTTGAGAACTGTAAGAAAAATAATTTATGATTTTCGTTAATTTCCATTTTCGACACACAGTAAAAACAAGGACTACACAACTGGCACAATAAGCACAGCTCGACGATCCGCCATGCACTGATGGTTCATTGGGTCTCAGGCAACTAGCACCGCTCGTGAGCTAGGCTATAGTCCGCCTCATTGCTGACAGATGGCACCAGTTCGCGGATTTATTGGACAGGCCTCGTATTTCATCCAGTATACATGAATCCGTTTTGGATGATTTGATAGAGAAACTTTAGAAATCGTAACAGTTCAACAATCTTTATATTTTTTATATACTTAATAAGAAGATTGAATATGCTAGGGTTGAATTTGCATGCGTAAAAATGATAGGCATTTTTCGAAAACCCTTCTCATTTGTACATTGTATAAAACTTTGCAAACATTATAAGAAAATGAAAAACAAATCATATAAATATCAATTCAATACCGATAATTTTATAAGGAAAGGCTTTTTTGATACGATTTCATTTTTTAAGTTTCAGTAGATTAATTACATAATTTTACAAATACTCATTGTAAATTTTAGATACGAGTATCTAAATTAACTCAAAGTTCAACTTTTGCACAAGAAATACAAATTTCATATGAAAACTAGAGTTTTATTAACACAGTTTCTTAATCAGAATGTTTAGAATGATGAACGTATTAGAAGCAGAACATTAACTCTCTTTACAAACTGCTTGTCGAATAACTTCATTAGCTACGCCAACAATTTCTCTATTGTATAAAAGTGCGTCTCGGAATTTTAGAAAATGAAGTAGATGCATTGTACTAATTTTGTGGAGGAAAATGAATCAACTTATAAATATCGAAACGCACAAGGGAATTAAAGAATTTTATGCAACATGAAAATTCATTTAAATTATACATGTTTCGTTTGACATATCTGTCGTGTTTTATAACAGAACTTGTTTTCAAGCCTTTAGCAACATTTTTGTAGCAATGTAAAATATTTTTGTTTTATACAAATGCATTAGATATATAGGGGAGACCCGAGTACCTAGGGCGCTTTTTCTCAATGCCCAAAAACAGAGCCCTTGATCTGTTTAAAATTATCAATCTGATGTGTACAAATCTTTAGGACTAATTACTTCCAATTTAGATTATTATAAATACCTAAAATAATAAATTCCGACAAATAGAAGGTTAAAAAAAAAAAAAAAAAAAAAAAAAAAAAAAAAAAAAAAAACTTCACTCGTGGCCCTAGGTACAATACCTTTATTGTACCTGGGGACATACCACATTGTACCTAAGGTCATTCTCTCAAATTTAGATTTCACTGTGTAATGAGTAGAAAATAAGCATATAAACATGTATTTTAATATATTTTTTGTAATATATTTATTTATCATATAATAATTATCATGTTGTTGACTTAATTTGGAACACGACATTTTTTTTTCTTTGGGATATTCTGTTTTTTTCTGAAGTGTCTCTTAGATTTCTAGATCTCTCTGATTTTCTGTCACATCTTTTCTTTGATGTGGGAGGTTTTGCTTAGGGTCGTACCTGTTAAAGAATGCACACGAAAAGATGATAGATGTTAACGGTTTTGAAATTTCAACAGGACATGAAACTGTTGAGACATCCGGTTCTATCATTGTTGGTTCATTTTCTGCCTGGAAAATCTTTTTTTTTTTTTTTTTTTTTTTTTTTTTTTTTTTTTATGGAGGGATTTTGTCTTTCAGTCACATTTGAACTCAAATATTCATCCTCAGCGAATTTGTTTTGATTCATTGGCCGGATACACGAAAACCTGATAGATTGTTTACAAAACTAAAGGTCGACGGATAGGACTTGCCAACATTTTCAGCAACGTCATATATAGTGATTGGTTTACCAGGTTTTGCCAGTTTCCAATTACTATAGGCAGTGCTGTGTTTCTTAATACTTTCGCAACCGCTGACGTAGATTCACGTCATTTGAAAATATGAAACTCCACCAGTCGGCGTTTCTTTTGCAATTTGTAAGTTATTTGTTTCTAAAAAATATACACAATATTCATATTTGTACAATCAGTATACTATGGATGCAAATACTTTGATTAGAGAGGGTATGATTATGATGCATATCCATTTGTAATATAAATGTGAATACGAAAAATTTTGTTTTGAAAAAATGTAACTTATGGGGAAAACGTCCGCAGGCGCACCTTACTATCAAAAAGACAAAAACATGTGGTCGCGAAAGTGTTAAAGGGTTCAAACACACTGGTCCTAGGTACAAGTTTTGGTAACTTCATTGAAAATGCCTTCCACTAAAAAATCCACATGCAGAGAGGACTAATTAAATATCTCATTTATTACTCAATATAACAAGCAAAATTATACACTAGAAATAAAAGAAAAATATTTGACTTGCCTTTGTAAAATAGGAAAAGAGCCGAGCTGCAAAAGTTTACTTCAAACCATGTAAATTCGTTTTCTACATGTAACTTGTCAAAACTTTCTCCTCAAAAGTTCCAAAGTAGTTATAAAAGTAACAGTTGGTGTTGTTACTACCCCAATTGAGTAATAAAACTTAAAATTAAATATTATTCAAATAAAGTGGGGTGGCCCTAGGTACACGGGACTCCCCTACATACATATTAATGTATATAATATTAATGTCGCAGGCGATATACACAGATAAAACTATTTTTGCCATAATCTTATTGCATTTTATTTCCTTATATACGGCACTGTGAATAGTATAGAAAATTTATTTCAAGAATTATTTTTCTGATTACTTAAGAGCAAATTTAAATATACAAGCAATAAAAATTGAAATTATTACATTATTAAGGTAAATAGTGGTAATTAAATGAGAAGGGTTTTTTCAATTGCCATCGGAACACAAAGGTCGGGAAAAGATCAGGACCTAAAGATTTTTTAAAAACGTGACTTATTTTTAACCTTATTCGTAGTTTATATAAGATTGATGATGTTAATTAAAACTATTTACAAACTATTTACAAAATAATTAAATAATTTTTAACACAGTAAGTTTAAAATTTAGTTTACTTTGAATGTCGTTTTTCACACAAAACTAGACTTCTGACATCGAAAACTAACATATGTTGCTCATTGACATAAAATTTACAATGTTTGAAAGGTTTTGATGAAAAAGAATTGCCCGCATGAGTATTACGTATAATTGGTGAATTAGGAACACTGAAAAATAAAAATTAAATTTAAATTTAAACATTGTAACAGCTTGTAAATATTATTTCAAGAACGCTAAAAATGAAACTATTTCGATTTTTAAAAAAAGATAAAATTTAAAAAAAGATAATATTTAAAAAAAATATACTATTTTTATTTTTAAATGTTAACATTTTTTCTAAGGATTATAGCTCCTTGTTTTAAATTGCACTTATTTATTTTATTTTTAAAACTGTGGCTCCATGAACGATTTTAATGCTTAATTATAAAATGAATTTCTTTCACTAACCCTTTATCCATCTTATATCAATCCATACTTGTTGAAATGTAGCTGTAACCAGTTACCATCAAATAATTGAAATTATTCATATTTGATTTCTGTAATAAAAATTATGGGAATGTTATCACAGTCGAACCACGTTAAAGTGAAACTCAAAGGGGATAAAAAAATTGTTCATGTTATCAGTAGTTCATGTTACCAGTATCTAATCCTCATATAATTAACTAATCTTCATTTTGACGGGGATTATGGAAACTGTTCATCTTAACGAGGTTCGACAGTTCTATATTATAAAGACTACAATTAGATGAACTGTCTTATTTATTTAAAAATTTTCGGAAATATTTACTTGCTACATGTAGCACAATATTATTATTGGAGATTTATATATTCAAAAGCGTAATAATAATAGTGAGTCTCTACCATGTATAACGTACACTTAAGCTCGACGATGTTGACTACTACAAGCGGCTTAGTTATATTAATTAGAATTATTTTGAAAAGGTAGTAATAGAAAAAAATAAACAAACAAGTTTTCCTTTTCTTTGTTTTGCTCCCATTATCTTGTTTTTCCTTCTAATAATTTAAAACTTAAAATGGGGTTTTTGTTTAATATATCTGGAATCAATTATTCAATTGAATTAAAAATTACCAACTTTCGTAGCGTTCGTATGGCTGGTGTAGTGTGTATAGCGAATTAAACCTAATATATTATATCATATGTTTGATTCAATATGGAGATCTATTGCAAATTTTTACAACGTTAAAATCGCTGTCTGAAAATATTGGGGGTGTGAATATGACTTCGCCCTTCTTTTATAGGTATTTCTTAGTAGTACTGCTTCTGTTTACGGTAAAATGAAGATAATTTTGTTTGATATTACTTTATCTAAGTTGTGAAATGTCAGTATGAAAAAATCGGAATTTATTCGGAATAAACCATTTGAGGATTACACGTAATCATGAAAAGAAAGATATCACTTTTCATGATTATATATTTCAATGTTTGAACATTTAAAAAACGTTTGTGAAATGCAACTTCAAGGGCAACAATATTTTTTTTTTCATTCGATAGTTACACTGCATGGGAAAAATGGAGATATTATGAGATTCCCAAGCGTAAAAAAGTTGGGTGAAGCCAGGTGAACCTGACCCATTGCAACCAAAACGTTACCTTCATTGCAATTAAGTTTGCCTTATATCTGGTTTGATCAGATATATATGACATATTATGAATTACTAGATTCAGGTGAAAATATTAATGTTGATGTCTAATAGGTTTGTTGTGAGATATAGGAGAAATATGACCAGCATAGGTAAATACATGCACCAAAATCATTTTTCAGCATGGCAATGATAAACCACATGTTGCGAACGTTGTAAAAGATTCTTAAAAGGAGGCAAGTTTTACCCCACTCGCTGTACTCATCGGATATAGTACTTTAAGATTATTACTTATTCCGGTCTATGTCATCGATTCTTTCTGAACAACTGTTCAGTATTCGCCCAAAGATCGAAAATTAGCTTAATGATTAAATTGCTCTAAAGACCAGTATTTCTTCAAAAAATGAATCCTTCAATTGCCTGAAAGATGGGCGAGAGTTGTAGCTGCAGATGGAGCATAGTTTCAATAAATAATTCTTTAATTTTCTAATTTAATAAATGTGTTTTATTTTACCAAATGAGGAAAGATTACTATTTACCCATTCGATAATAGTCCTGTTGTACTAACGATTGTTCACAAAGTCAGTCACACTATAATAAAAATAAGTAAAGCCGTTAATTAGGCCCAATGTGCGAATTTTCAAAAACAGATAATAAAAAAATAAAACATATAGACTAAAATCAATTATATTTATTAAAGTATGCACGGAGAGCTATTATATATATATATATATATATATATATATATATATAAGAAATTATAATATATGTTTTCAGTCATATAAAAGTTGAAAATATGTAACAAAACTAACTAAAGAAGAACTTACGAGAAAATTAATAAATGTGAAACAATTCATAAGTAAAACATACTGCAAAAACATAAAATAAATAATTTAAACTGTCAAAAAATGCCCGTATGACATGAGACATGTATTAATGTTGAAGCACTTTAAATATATATATATTTATATGTATATATTTAAAAGTTATACACTCGAAGAATTCAATTGAAAGACATAATGTCTTTCTTATGCAAAGAAATTATTATATAAAATAAAAATTAATAGGAATTTTTAGAAAATAAAAAATGTATACTGAAACGAATTACACAATTGCACTGAAACTAATAAATGTATTACAAACATTTTAAAAAAGATAACCTACAACAAAATAAATTTTTAAAATATCAATAAAAGTTTGTCCTTATTTAGTTGTTTCAGATTTAAATTCTTAAATATCATGTCAAACATAAAAGTCAATAAATTTGTTTTGAAATTGCATTCGTATCGCAGAGAAAACAGTACTTCTTTAGATCGATATCAATAAACTTAATTTAATTTAACAAGTAAATGTGTAAAATTGGTGTAAACAAGTGTATTTGAATATTCAATATATTTTTTGAAATACGGTTTCACTTTAGAAATCGAACGTACATATGTAAATATTTTAATCGATAAGAAACTAGATTAGTTGAATTTGAGAAACTCAAAAAAAAAAAAAAAAAAGATAATGTGTAAGTCAAATTCAAAATAGGCTCTGTTCGAGGTAAAATATAGGAGAAATATTTGTATTTCTGGAAAAGATCTAACGATTTTGGAAAAAGAAAATAGGGTTAAGGTTTTTTACAATATGACATTAGTATGTGATCACAGGTAAGTTAAAGTTAGATTTTAATCCCATTCAAAATATGTTAGAAAATTGATTTTAATGGGAACGATTTTAACAAAAAATCAATGTTTATTTTTTCTTAAGGACAATTTTACCTGAGTTAATCTCAAGAATATTAAATATTCCCTTGTAACACCCGGTCTACCCGTATTAAAAAAGAGCAGAAACCTGGTTTTCTTGAAAACTGTCATAGCGGATTTTGATAAAAACTTAGATTTATAAAATTTTTGAAATAACAATTTAAATTAAATTATTTTTATTTTTAGAAAATTTGGCTTTAAATGGTAACATGTTCTCCTCTTGAGCCAAACTGTGGCAGAAATCTGGTTTTAATGAAAAAACTCTAATATTTTTTAAATTGAAAATCACGATAATGAGATTTTTTATATATGAAACTGATGTGACTTGCTGTTTTATTGTCCTACTGTGAAATATGAGTACATAAAGCTAAAAATCCCATCAGTAAAAAAAAATCTCTATAATGATAATTTGTTAAAAACTACTGTTTTTACACTGAATATGATTTTTACAATGATTTCGACTGAAATTCTATCATATAGATAAATATAAATATAGACTTGTGAAGAGAAATACAATTACAGTCAGTTGAGCCTGGATATCAGGGTTAATTTCACAATGGGGTCTAACAATGTAGTTTTAAAAACGTAGAATATTCCTTTAAAAAAAAGTGCCAATTTCTAACAATCCAGAAAAATTGATAATCATTTAAAATTCTATTTCTTTATGTTTCTATTTGTAATGAAAGTTGGGGGATTTTTATTACTTTATTATGAAATAAATGTAACAATGATACACATGACGTTTATGGAAGACATCAATTGAGTCATTCCAAAACAAATTTTTATACATAAAAATGTATGGGCGGTAGCTTACATTTTTATGTCTTAGTAATAAAAGAAACATTGCGAAATCAACACATAATATCGAGGTGAGTCATAACATCTACCATAGTTACTAATATATCATACAATTTTCTCACTGAAATTGAGGGATTTGAAAATTAAATTTTTATAATTCATTTGTTTTTGAAATGAAATAAAAACACACTCGCACAAATTTTTATTTCAGTATAATATTTTCATTTCAGTATAAAGATTAATTTAATCAATAATTATTTAAATGAAACGATACATTCTATCTCTCTTTTTTTTTTTTTTTTTTTTTTTTAGATTTCAAATTTTTAATCTTGGCTTCAACTCACACATAAAAGTAACCCCCTTTCCTCCGTTATTAGTATAAAAAAAATAATATATTAAAACGTACTGTGGATGATTTAAAAACAAAATATTCTTAAAATATTATTTTAAACATGAATAGTATTATTCATCTTTAGTGATTTTAGTAAAGCTCTTTCTTTTTAAAGATGAAAATAATGT